>JAUCMX010000022.1:17175608-17193108 GCA_033459395.1 Hemibagrus guttatus | reverse complement strand
AACACAGGGAGAGGGGGGGAGCAGGGGATTTGTCAATGAAAACAGTGCCTTTGAGAAAGAAAAAAACAGAGGTGCAATGGAAAGAAAGTGGCATTTGCGGAGGAATTTGTGAAGATTGTTAAAAGCAGCAGGCATCCTCATGCTTCTCCCCTCCCTCCCGCTTCATCACTCACTTAAAGTGCTTTGAAACACTTACGAGAAAATGAGAATGTTTCAAATAACCCAGGGAGGGGTGGGTTAAAGAAGAACCAGGAAACGTGTAGAGAACCTGGAAAAAAAACACACACACACACACACACACACACACACACACACACAGGCTCAGAATTGTGTTTATAGGAATGCAGTCATGAATAAAAGGGATGTTTAAAGGGAAAATTATGTGTGTGTGTGTGTGTGTGTGTGTGTGTGTGTGTGTGTGTGTCAGGAAGACAAGCCGTGTGTCATTCCTTAACTCAGTATCGAAGATGTCCTGGAAAGAGGATCATGTAATCATTCCGCGCTCTCTGTCTTCCCTCAAATCGGTCGAGGAGCTCGAAAACCTGATCTGATATAATATGTCAGATTAGCGGTTTCAGTTAGCACGCCAAAGATGGCACGGCGAGATAACACGCACACAATGAGCGAGGCCTACAATCATCCTATTGATTCCTCACCGCTTCATATTTGCATTTGAGGAAAGGAGGACTCTTAAGGGGATGAAAATGAATCGGATTTTTTTTCTTCTTGCAAGAATCAATACACACACACACACACACACACACTTTCCTTCTCATGCATTTTCACTCTTACTTCCTCACACACACTCTTCTGCTTCGTCACAGACACACAAACGCTCACGGATAGATTTTTGATTTATTTTTTAGATTATATTATCCACAAAATTAAACAACACTATAAGTGCGTGTATTGGATGTCGTACATTTGCGATATTCTCTCTCACACACACACACACACACACACACACACACTCCTATACTTCAGTTTAATTATCTTTTAATTTAGTTAAACACTATAATTACACAATACACTATTACTGAAAAGAGCTATATATAAGATATAACTGTTAATGTTAATAAATCATATTAAGAGTAGAAATAATTCGAAATATTTTCTTCTGGTCTGTTAAAAGAGGATGATTTGTTGTAAATAGAAAAAAAGGAGGGGGGGGACAAAGTGTATTTTGTAGAGAAAGAAAGAAAGCCATCTTCCGTACGCGGAGAGAAAAGCAATAACGATAATTTTCTGTTAATGATTATTCCACTCCAAATAGGGCCTAACCTTTCACCCTTCAATTATGGAAATAAGCTCCACCGTCAGTGAATCGGCGAAACGTTTCAGTCAATATCGCCGTTTCTCGTGCTTTCGCAAACCTTCTTGTTTTTAGCTTTTGAAATATTAACCAAGTATTACAAGAACGAGGAATTTCTCGGAGCGATAACTATCATATTTTAATGCATTTAACTTGGTTGTGTAATTAAAAAGAAATCACAGCTGTTGAACCTTTTTAGTTGAGGAGCTGAAAACTTCATCTTCTTTTTCTTCTTCTTCTTCTTTTTCTTCTTCTTCTTCTTCTTTTTAATTGATATGGTTATCAGTAAAACTTGCTGATCTGAGCAGACAGATTGCTTGGTATCGTGATTGCTCTTAAATACGAGCCACCATTATTCAGGGAAATTGGATTCATGTGAATCTCTTATGTTACAATGATCGTTTGTGTGTGTGTGTGTGTGTGTGTGTGTGTGTGTGTGGAGGTAAGGGTGAGTGTTAGACTTAATCATGCTGCCTTCTGTGCACTTCTTAAGAAAAATATTTTAAACAGAGCAGCTCAAGAATGTGGCTGATGGACTGAAATGAATTGCTGACTTTTTTAACGTCTTCATAGAGTTAGCTTTCATTTAGTTAGCATATGCATATATATTTATATATATATATATATATATTATATATATATATATATATATATATATATATAATATATATATATATAATATTTTTCCTCTCATACACAAAGTGGAAGTCAGTAATTGGACTCAGCACGATGCTATAAAATTTAAATGTATTGTCACAAATAATTAAGGCATATTGTTACACGAGAAGCATATGCTTTCCCGTTAGACTAATCATCTCTCGTTACAAGCTAAACATGTCTGTGAACGGTAAGGGCAGCAAGAAAAAAAATCTCTTCTTACTCTGGCTCGACTAATCATGTCTTTTGGCAGGGTCGAGTGGGTCTCTGAAGTGAAGCAGTCACTCAGTTTTCCATGTAACAAAGTAGCAGGCACACTCAGTGGAGATAATTAACATACGCCACATCACACACACACACACACACACGCGCGCGCACACGCAAACATGCAAGTACCGGTTCTGTCCTGGTTTCATTTGGATGCATTGAGACGTAAACCGTCGCGAGACTGCTACTTCACGGTTTGATTAGGTGTGAATTCGGGAATCGTTCGGCGAGTGTCTCTTGTGCTGCGTCTTCATGACAGCTATATGAAGAGGAAGTGGCTTCCAACAACTGTGACTGAACATATGTAACTAATCAGAGGCATTGCTGCTTTGGCAGAACCATGTAATTTGCTCTCGCAGGGAGGACCAAAGAGACAGTGCATGATGAAAGACATGAGAATGGAAAGAAAGAAATAATACATCTTACATCCTGGAGCGTACATACTACTAATATACTGCTAACTCCATGCTTCAACACTGAATTATGACATGCGCATCCAATTGTTCCTTAAAGATTACTCACAAAAAGATTTATTGCACAAATCCGTGGAGCATAATTTTAAAAAAGGCTTAATTATGAAGCAAAGCAAGAACTATTGCTTCTGTCAGAAAGCGGTTATTGTGCTGATGAGTGGACTGACTTTGCTGAAGGTTAAATCTATCACCTGGATTTAAATGCAGAGGTTGCATGTTACCCTAGCAATGCTAAATAAGAGGCTTAGGCATTTGAAATTCAGGTGGAAATGAGGTGGCTTGATAGCAGAGGGGAATCCTAATGGGGCCATCAAAGACCTGATTTGTACTCAACAGGCAGGGCAGCTGTGAATTGTATAAAAATATTGGAAATCAATAGCTTGTATGGAATTTCATTAAGCAGCAGTATCCACAATTGATAGGCCCTCATAATTTGATGGATTGCACAAAGAAAATTATTAGCTGGCTCTATAGAGAGGAGTAGAATGCACAAAACCAAGCGCTGAGAATTGGTGAACTAGGATGATTTGTTCAGAATAAAAAAAAAAAAAAAGATATTGATTTTAGTCATGGTAAGGCAAGAAAAAACATTAAAGGTTAATTCGTAGGTGTTGTGCTGAAAAGTGTGTAGAATGTATGTGCATTATTTATTCATTTATTCTGTGCTTTGCCTCTTTCCTCCTCTCAGTCTCAGGTGAGATCCTGGACGATGCCGACAGCGGTAATGAGAGCCGCAGTGGTAGTGAAGAGACCCATGTGTGTGAGAAATGCTGCGCCGAGTTCTTCAAGTGGTCTGACTTTTGCGAACATCTGAAGAGCTGTACCAAGAACCCACTTGTGCTTATTATTAGTGAGAATGAGGTCACACCGGACCCGACACAGGAGTACCCGACTGAGCCCTCACCAGCGCCCAGCTGTCCGAGTGAGCCCGCAGATAGTGAGGAGGCGGGCGAGGGCAGGCACACCCCAACTGAAGTGGACGATGGGGCCGAGATGACTTTGGAGCAAGTAACCACCCTAGACAAAGATGATGAGCCCATGGATGTGGAAATGTCTCCCGAGAAAACACTGGACCCTGAAGATCCAGATATATCACCGGAGCCTGATGTCAGCCTACCTCAGCTTGACACAGCCCAGCCCTCTGGGACAGGTTACAGCATGCCCAGCACAAACGTCACTTTGGAAACACTGCACGGAACCCGAGTGGCTGTGGCGCAGTTTGCCCAAAGCTTCCGTGGGGCAATAGCTAGCGGCATGTCCACCATGGCTATCCCAATGATCCTGGACCAGCTGATGGCTTTACAGCAGCAGCAAATTCACCAGCTTCAGCTGATAGAACAGATCCGTAGCCAAGTGGCTCTAATGAACAGGCAGAACCCTACACATGCGGCTCTCAACCATCATACGCACCACAATACAAGTGGCGGCTCACAGCCATCGTCTGCCACTGGCCTGCCCACAATCCCCAGTCAGCTTCAGCTACATGGATTCATTACACCACCTGTCCACCAGCTCCCTATAAGGGTACCACCCACTTTAAATGTCCAAGGCCCAACCTCATTGTCCTCTGCCTTGGAAGGGGGTCACTCCCATGTCTCACAGACAGGTAGCCAACTGTCCAGTTCTATAATGAACAGCAACACCTCAACAAATTCCACATATCCACCGTCTAGCTGTAGTGTAGTTCCATCCTTGTTGCCACTTCAGAGTTCAGTCACTAGCAGCAGCAGCAGCAGCAGCAGCAACAGCAGCAGCAGTGGAGCTGGAATTGGCATCAGTAGCAGTGTTTCCCTCCCTAGAAACACCTCAAGTCCTCCAACACTGACCCACGGAAGCCTGCTGAGCTCCCCTTCCAACCTTCCCCTGATGCCTCCGAGTTCCTCAAGTAGCGTCATCTTCCCCAACCCACTGGCCAGTATTGCAGCCACAGCCAATGCACTTGATCCTCTCTCTGCTCTGATGAAGCACCGTAAAGGAAAGCCTCCTAATGTCTCTGTATTTGACACAAAGCCTAGCTCAGAAGACCCCTTCTTCAAACATAAATGTAGGTTTTGTGCTAAGGTGTTTGGAAGTGACAGTGCCCTTCAAATACACCTTCGTTCACATACGGGTGAAAGGCCTTTCAAGTGCAACATTTGTGGCAATCGCTTCTCTACAAAAGGAAACTTGAAGGTCCATTTCCAGAGGCACAAAGAAAAGTACCCACACATTCCAATGAACCCTTATCCAGTGCCTGAGTACTTGGACAATGTGCCAACCACCTCAGGCATTCCTTATGGCATGTCGCTGCCTCCAGAGAAGCCTGTTACCACATGGCTGGACAGCAAGCCTGTTTTGTCCACAGCTCCAACCTCAGTGGGGCTGCAGCTTCCCCCAACCTTGCCCAGTATGATAGGGGGGTATGGAGATTCACCTAGTCTAACTCCCATAAGCAGGTCACCTCCAAGACCATCGCCACCATCAAGTGAGTGTGCATCTCTGTCACCCAATGTTCTCAGTACTGAAGTAAGCACAACCCTCACTTCGGCATCTCCACAGCCCATCATGGGGAGTGATGCACCCCCAGTTTTGAAACCAGAGGGGATTCATTTGCCATCCAACTGCACCACCAGACCTGTGGAAATCAGTATGCCCTTCACTACTGTGAGCCAGATTGTGCTGTCATCCACAACCACTACCACAACCACTACCACCACCCAGATCACAGATCCAGTGACCCCTCCAGCCTCTGGTTCTAATTCTGCCCTTCCAATGATCTCAGATCAGTTCAAGGCCAAGTTTCCCTTTGGTGGCCTCCTGGACTCTATGCAAACATCAGAAACCTCAAAGCTGCAGCAGCTGGTTGAAAACATTGACAAAAAGATGACAGACCCCAACCAATGTGTCATCTGTCATCGTGTGCTCAGCTGTCAGAGTGCCCTCAAGATGCACTACCGTATCCACACTGGGGAAAGGCCTTTTAAATGCAAAATATGTGGCCGTGCTTTCACTACTAAGGGCAACTTGAAAACGCACTTTGGGGTTCACAGGTCTAAGCCACCTCTACGAGTGCAGCACTCATGTCCTATATGTCAGAAGAAGTTTACTAATGCTGTAGTGTTGCAACAGCACATCCGCATGCACATGGGGGGTCAGATTCCGAACACACCTCTTCCTGAGGGCTTTCAAGACATGGATACAGACTTTAACTTTGATGAGAAGAGTGTAGACAACATGAGCAATTATGATGATGAGCTGATTGATGAGATGGAACAGGCCATAGATGATGAAGCAGATATCAAAGATGGAGATGTGGACCCATTGAAACCAGCACATTCATATGGAGAGATGTCTCCTAGCAACTCTCCCCCAACTCCAGTCATCTCCAGCATCGCTGCTTTGGAAAACCAAATGAAGATGATTGACTCAACTGCAAATATGAACCGAGCCTTTAGCCTGAAGCCCTCTGAAAATGGAAGTGGGATTGGTGGAGAAAGTGATGTGTTTAACAATGACTCCTCCTCTGCCATGGGAGACTTGGAGAACCACAGTGTGGGGAGTCCAGCCCTATCGGAGTCATCAGGCTCTATGCAGGCTCTTTCCCCTGCTCATAGTCAGCCTGAGAGCCATCGTTCCAGGTCTCCAGGTCTGGTCAATAACAACAGCAGCAATGCAACTGAGGATATCCAGGACTCCGGTGCAGCTACAGCGACTGTGAAGTCGGAAAAATCAGACACACCATCTCCAGGTTCTGTACCAGCTGAACACACAGGTGTGCTAGATCTCACAGCTACTCAACCTACCAGGCCTTATGTTAAAGAGGAGAACCATTTCAGCATGCTGTTCTTAGGAAGAGATCGAGGTATGATGATGTTTGACAAGCGGTAATTTTATGTAATTCTTTGAAATCCTTAGAATAGTTTGTAATATAATTTTGAAGGAGATATTTTCCAGAAAATGTCTTATAGTTCCATTGTTCTGGTTTAGGCCTAACTGCTTCAAGCTTGATGAGCTCAGCACCTGGCCTAATCAAACTCGAGATGAACGGCCACAGCAAGCCACTGTCGTTGAGTGAGGGCTCCCACCTGCACATGGGCCTTCAGGTGCCTGCCACAGCACCTCAGACAACAATGAGCCCAAGCCTCAACCCAATGCTTGCACCGCCTCCACCACGCCGGGCCCCCAAGCAGCATAACTGCCACTCGTGTGGGAAAAACTTCTCCTCAGCCAGCGCCCTGCAGATACACGAACGCACACACACAGGAGAAAAACCATTTGCCTGCTCCATCTGTGGGAGAGCCTTTACCACCAAGGGCAATCTGAAGGTAGGACCAGATCAAAACTTTCAATATGCTTAACACATTGGCATTGAGTTTAAAATCAATAAAATTCAAGTTAAAAAAAAATCTAAATATAAAATTTGAAAATTTGTTTGCTTTATAATATTTTAGAGTGTACAGGTACAGTTTTTACCTGTCTTTTTAAAATTATTTTTAAACTGCAGTTTGAGAATGAATTCAATAGAAACCTGAATTTATCAATGGTGATAAATTTAGGAATATTCAAGTATCAGAAATCTAAGTGAACAGTAATTAAGCTATATTAAACACACTTAATAATTTATATAAGGTCAAACAATTAGAATTTATAATGCAACTAGGAATAATTGTATTACCATTTTTCTAAATTATTTAATCTGGTACATTTAAATTAAATGGATTTTTGTTTATCCACATACAAACTACGTAGAATTGCTAAGTGCTATTTTTTTTTACCTTGTTTCTATAAAGCATTATCAAACTCCTTACAATTTCTCTCATTCTTCCTTCCGGCTGTAGGTTCACATGGGAACCCATATGTGGAACAATGCCCCAGCCAGACGGGGGCGGCGCCTCTCAGTGGAAAACCCCATGGCCCTGCTGGGTGGGGATGCAATGAAATTTAGCGAGATGTTCCAGAAAGACCTAGCAGTTCGGGCAATGAACGTAGACCCAGGGTTTTGGAACCAGTATGCGGCGGCCATCACCAATGGACTGGCCATGAAGAACAACGAGATCTCCGTCATTCAGAACGGGGGCATTCCTCCGCTTCCCGTTAGCCTCGGAGGCGGCAGCATCCCTTCTCTGGCCAGCATGTCAGGGGGCATGGAGAGGGCACGCACAGGCAGCAGCCCTCCAATGACTGGCCTCGAGAAGACAAGCTTGGAGGTGGGAACTGGACGTCCTTTCTCCAGGTTCCTGGAGGACAACAAAGAGATCGGAATCAATTGATAAGCCGTCATTCAATAGGAAGACACAAACAGACTAAGTAAAGACTCGGAAGGTTCCTCCTTATCCAGTTTGGTCTCTTATGTACTATATTATGTACAGCTGAAGTTTGATATTCTGTTGGTTTTGGATCTATAGTATTCGGTATTGAGTAGAAGTATTTCCCATCATCCCGTTTCAACTATGAAGAAAAAAAAAAAAACGTTCCATGTTTGAGAATTTGTCGTCTTGCAAGATTTGCATGGTACTTTTATTGGTTCTTATCAGTACATTTGACTGCTTTTAAGGATTATGTCACATAAAAGATGAATATCTTTGCTCTCAAAAAAAAAAAATATGAAAAAAAAATGAAATGAAGCGCAATCTCAGTGTGGATAGACTGACTAATGTTTACCTGGTTACAGTGTATGTTTTAAGGTACAAGACACGGGATTAGGTGAAACCGAAGTACATTGTTGTAACGTGTGCTTATTTTTTTTTCACTCATGAAGTAGATACTTGATGGAAAAAAAAAAATGTTTGAACTATTTTAATCTTTGCATTTAGTCTCTTGGCATTGTCTTATATTAATGTCCGGTGTCTTTAGTATTTATAATATACACAAAAGCGGGTATAAGAAAATATATTTAACAGCCCCAACATTTTATTGATCTTTGTTTTCTAAACTTTAGACTTCTATTATGGCTGTCTCTTTCAATAAAGACAAAATGTCTCTTCATCTGGCCGATACGGACACATTGCGAAGTTTTATTTGGAAATCTAGCACATGTCGGTGTAACGGACCTGGTACAAGACGAAAAAGCTAGGATATTGAAAAAGCTGCTGCCTTTACAGACTCGCTTTTAACCTTTGTAAAGACGAGAGACAGAGATATTACAGAAACTTATTGTGTATAGAGTTAAAACAAAATTGGTATGCATATTTTGTATCATGGGAAAAAAAAAAGGATATCCTGATTTGAGATTTGTCATGTTTGTGAATGCACTTTTTAGAGGAACGGTCTTGTCTGTGACTTATCATTAATGATCTGACTGAACTATCTATCTCATTTGTTTTAGTTTTTTTTTTTTTGTTTGTTTGTTTTCTTTCTTTTTTTTTTTTTTTTATTTTGCCCGTGGGGTTCTTAAGAAAAAACGTGAGTCATCGAGAAACTTCTGGAAAAAAACAGGGGTGAAGGACTGGGACAGATACGGCTCTGTACTGAAATCCTCACCCCTTTTGCTCACATCAAACAATAAAATCGTGAGAAAGGATCATGTCTGCTTGGATGCCGTTTGTCTAATTGTTGTCTAATGACTTTAATCGCATTTGATATGTGTGTGTGTGTGTGTGTGTGTGTGTGTGTGTGTGTGTGTGTGTGTGTGTGTGTGGTTTTTTAAAAAAAAAAGATCTCTGTACATCTGGGAATTTTTATTTATTTATTTTTTAAATACTGCATTCATATGACATCATATTTGTACCAAGCTTCAGGCATTAAAACCACGAACTGTGGAGGATTAAAAGAGGAAAATAATCAACCGCAGAGTGGTTTGATGAAGCAGAATTACTTTTAGCATCCTGAAGATAATTCCTTTCTTAAAATGGCACATGTTGAAAATGTTTCTCTCCATTAAAAAAAAATGACACCTTGTGCTTTTTATCCATCTACGAGACACCACATTTCACCTCAGTTCCTATTTAATATATTTTCCATTAACATTTATATGAAAATAATTTCTTCATAGTACATACAATATTTACTACAGAGTTCAGGTTTAATGCAATAATGATTTGATTTGTTTTAATTCAAACTACTCCTATATTTGTCATGTATAAATATATAAGCTTTAACGACTAAACAATTCGAATGTTCTGAAATAATTGCGTCATCGGATCGAGATCGAGATCGTCATCGAGTGGGTATGTTGTTGTATGCAGTTGCTCATATATGAGATATTTCACTTAAATCCTCAAAGAAAAAGAAAAAAGAGCATTTCTGTCTTCTGTCTGTCTACCAGCGAAATCCAGGTTACAGCTTTATTTATGCTTAATGTCACATTTAGTTTTTAAGTGTGTAGTGGAATGAGTTGGGATGTTCTAGCAGAGATCTGTCTCACAAAGACGCACATGTTTCGCTTCTATTTGATCACAAGCAAATGGCTTCTTTCAAAATGACCACAGTTGCCATCATTGTAATTGCTTCCAAATTTAGTTCCTGTAGCCATTTTAAATGCACTTGTTTATTCCTTTAACTGCTCACAGGCCGGATTCAGACCTCAGACACTAGCGCTCAAAATGCAGAGATGGATAATCATATTCCGGGACAGACTTTTTCGCGATATACGACTCTTTCTTTTTGTCGTTATTGAATAAAAGAATTACGTTTATGAAAAAAAGATGATTATGGTTATATTATTTTATTTTTTTTAAATCTAGAATATTATTTAAGAAATATTAAGGAAGAAGACATAAAAGTACTGTTTTTTATTCATTCAATTTATTAGTAGTTAGAAGACGTGGAGTGTAAAGTGTATCGGTGTGTGTGTGTGTGTGTGTGTGTTTGTTGGAAAATGTGCACCAAAGAACATCACAGTTCAGAGACCATTACGAAGGAAAAAATTGCACTTCGGAGCAATTACAGCTTACTGTAGTGTTCGACATCTAGGGGAAAATGAATGCTTAACTATAATCTGATGTTTTATTTATAGATGTGTTATTACTATCGATTCTTACATATGTAGTTATTAATATATAACTATGTAATATATGGATGTGTTATATGTATAGCTGAGTTGAACTATGAAATCAAAATAGATTCATATATAGGACACTGGTGTGTGTGTGTGTGTGTGTGTGTGTGTGTGTGTGTGTGTGTGTGTGTGTGTGTGTGTGTGTCTGGTCCTGTTTTTGGGAGCCCAGATATTGAAAAACAAACCTTCTTCTTTATTAAAATTTTTTTTCATATATATATGTAACTAATTAGCTGCATATAGGTTCATCTAAATGTGTGTGTGTGTGTGTGTGAGAGAGGGAGAGAGAGAGAGAGAGATACCCCTCATATGTCACACTGAGTGGGTGCTCAGTTTTGTTGTCACACTGACAGCGAGTGTAAATGCTGGTGTTCGCCCACGACTGCCACCCAGAGTGTGTCATGTTGTAACACCCTACACACAGTTCACACACACACACACACACACACACACACACACACACACACACACACACACACACACACACGTTACTGTAGGGCATTTGACTCAAGCAGCTGGTGTGATCGGCGTTCTGCGTTCACAATAGCGCAGTTAGAGGAATTAAAACCATGTGAATTTTCCGGAATTGCTCACCACCACATGGACAATGGCCATTATACAGCAGTGTGTTATAGACCCGAGCAAAACCTCAGACAAATTATATTTACAGTATATGATGGATGACAAATTAAAGGAAAAAGGAGTTATGTTGTGTGTGTGTGTATGTGTGTGTGTGTGTGTGTGTGTGTGTGTGTGTGTGTGTACTTTTGCATGATTTACACTGCAAATCAATCCAAAATTCTTCGCAAATGATCATCTTTATCCTATAATGAAACATTTCTACCCTGATGGGCGTGGTTTATTCTTCCAAGATAACCCCGCCCCCATGCACACGGCACAAGAGCCCACTGAATGACTTTCATTCCAAAAGACTCTGAAGAAGTGCTGTGTTAGACAGGTACAGCGCTTTGCATTTACATTTCTGGCATTTGACAGATGCCCTTCAATTTTTTATGCAACTGAGCAAATGAAGGTTAAGGGCCTTGCTCAGGGGCCCGGTCGTGGCAGCTTGGTGGACCTGGGAGTCGACCTCACAACCTAACGATCCACTAACCCACTAAGCTACCACATCACACTGGACCTTAATTTCCTTCAAAACATCATCCAAGGGAATATTTTTTACAAATAAACAACGCTCGTCACTCCAGTTGTCATGGAGGGCGTGGACATACCCTGTTGGACCACTAAGGGGCTTTTGACAGGGGGTTTTGTTTATCTATGCCATGTGTGTTATGACATTTATCCCCGCTTGATCCTTAATGTGTTCCCGCCTCTGTTCACCTGTCCCTCATGTTCTACTGATTACCCATCTTATTTATAGTGGTTTCTGTGCTTGTGGTGTTTGCTAGTCCTCGTCGTTATTGTGAGTCTTTGTTCTGTGTTTGGTTTTCTTCCCTGTGTTCCTGTGTATGAGTGTTCCTGTTTTGAATAAACCCCTGTTTTATGTCTATCCCTGCGTATGGGTCTGCTCCTTCTTGCCTGGTACCACTGGTACATGACAGAAGGATTAGCCTAACTATACAGACAATGTGGGATAGCCTAGCTGAGCACCCACAGATTTTTGGACTTTTTTTTGTTTGCTGGGGACATCGCTCCGCTTCTGTTCCTGTGGGGGACGTCGCTCCACTTTTTGGTTTTCCGTGGAGGGCGCTGCCTCACTTCTCGTTGCCGGAGGATGTTCCCTACCTGATTTGTTTCGCCGGTGCTCGCTCTGCTTCTGTTCCTGTGGGAGACGTCACTCCATTTCCTGTTTTCCGTGGAGGATGCCGCCTCACAGCTTGTCGGCGGAGGATGTTACCGGCTGTGCCTGTATCTTTGGGATATTTTTTTTTGTCTCCCATGGACCTTTTCCTGCTCCTGTGGGGATGCAGCCTGGTTTCGGGCTTGGGTGGGAGGAAGTTTCCCTCCCTCCCTCCCTCCGGGGTTTTTTCTGCCCCAGCTGGGCTGAGGACGTCGCTTGGCGGTGGACGTCGCTCGGCTATTCTGCTCGGGGGTGGACGTCGCTCGGCTCTTCTGCTCGGCGGTGGATATCGCTTGGGACCCTTTGGCCTTGCTGCTGTGTCCCTCACTCCCCCCACTTGCCTCGCCATGCTCCTCGCTCCCCCCACTTGCCTCGCCGTGCTCCTCGCTCCCCCCACTTGCCTCGCCGTGCTCCTCGCTCCTTCCTGGTTCTCACAGCCTTTCCAGACTTTCGGGAATGGGTACGGGTTGGCGCGTCAGAAGCTGTGCCTTAATGTGTTCCCGCCTCTGTTCACCTGTCCCTCATGTTCTACTGATTACCCTTCTTATTTATAGTGGTTTCTGTGCTCGTGGTGTTTGCTAGTCCTCGTTGTTATTGTGAATCTTTGTTCTCTGTTTGGTTTTCTTCCCCTGTGTTCCTGTGTATGAGTTTTCCTATTTTGAATAAACCCCTGTTTTATGTCTATCCCTGCGTATGGGTCTGCTCCCTCTCGCCTGGTACCACCGGTACATGACACCAGTACAGTTCTAGAGCCCAGCTCTTACACCTAACTAAGACACAGTGTCATTTTTTTCCTTTAATTTGTCACTCAAGTATATTTCACGCAAATATCCAGAATCTACATACTCGTGTTGGCTTTCATTTAGCATCATAAATATGTTTAATATTTAATATTTACAGTGTACACGGCATCTGAACACACTAGAAGAGGAAATCAAAACCAAAACTAAAAAGGATCATGTTTTCAGTTGTAAACTGATCATTTTATGATATAACTTCAGCTAGTTTGCTAGTTCGGCATGTTAGCATTTGGCTAACTCAATTAAAGGTTCTCAGTGACAGAATGGAAAATCATATGATTTTAATTCTTGTGCTTTTTTTTGTCCTGCTAAACAGTTGCTCACTGACTAAATGAATGCCTCAGTCAATTCTCTCAGCCTGATACACGCCTACTGATTTCCTCCTCATACTTAGGCCTTGTTTTTAAACATGGACTGTCCATTCGAAGCCATTAGCTAATGAAAATGCTCATTTTTTGCAGACTGGATGATGAAATCTAAAGTCTTTTGTCCGTAGCTGAGGCTCTGAGAGATTCTACAATAACTCAATATGATGCAGTTAAGGATTTCTGTAAGAGCACTTTGTTATAGCAGACATTTTACCTCAAGTGATTTCAATTAGCACACAGAAGCCAGTGAACTGGGGTTGAGGTGAAACAGGGTTCATCTAGCAAATGCGTGACGAGTAGCTATATGTGTCATCAGAAACAATTGCGAGTTACTGCTTTCCATGATACGCTTCGTAACGCTACATAAGCCGTTCATTAGGTATCATGATGTCTATCGTGACAACCGATGAACATGGAAAATATGCAGATGTGCAAATATGGAAATATCAGCTGACAGAAAGAGCCCAATTTACATGTCAAGTTAATTCAAGTGCTGACATAAGATGTTATGATGCTTTTCATGTTGACATTAGAACATCATGATAGTAGACATTCGTTGTTTCTGGGAAATCGAAAAGAACAGAAAATGACACAATACAGTAATTTGTCATCAAACATTAATGTATGAATTTTAATTCATGTAGGTTCATGTTGCGTGAACTTGACGTTAAAACTTTTGGACTTTTGTTTATAAAATGTTTACGTATGTATGTCAATTATGTAGGATTCTGTAAGTTATCTAGACTTGTGTTGACTATGTAGGTTTATGTCAACTACATAGGTGTACTGTTTGTCAGCACCATGTTATAAGGTGTCGTCAATTACGTCACTTTACTTATGTCAGTTATGTAGATTTATGTCAGTTATGGTGGGTTATGTCAACTACATAGATATTATAAGTTATATTGGTAGGAGAATGTTGGACATGGAGCTGCCAGGCAGGAGGCAAAGAGGAAGGCCAAAGAGGAGGTATATGGATGGAATAAATGAGGATATGAAGCTAGTGGGTGCAAGTGTTGAGGATGCAGAAGATAGGGATAGGTGGAGAGAGATGATTCGCTGTGGCGACCCCTGAAGGGAAAAGCCGAAAGAAGAAGAAGAAGAATAGGTATTATAAGTCTTAGTCAATTATATTACTTTACTTACATTAGTTACGTAGATTTATTTCAGTTATATAGGGTTATGTCAATTATCTAGATGTACAGTATGTCAGCTATGTAGGTTTATGTCAAATATGATGGATTTATGTCAGATATATAGATTTTTGACGTCTATGTAGGTTTTTTCAGTTATGCAAGTTTATATCAGTTCCATATGTAGTTATATAGGTTTATGTCAGCTATGCACTATAGGCCCTAGGCACTTTTAGATTTAAGTCAGTTACATAGGATTATATCGGTTCTTGAAACTTATGTCAGTTATGTAGGGTTATGTCAGTTATCTAGACTTATGACCGATATGTAGGGTTATGTCAGTTGCATAGATTTATGTCAGTTATATAGGTTTATGTCAGCTATGTACTGGTTAGTTATGTAGGTTTATGCAGATGTTATGTAGGTTTATGTCAGTTATCCAGAATTATGTCAGTTACATAGGGCTATGTTAGTTTTCTAAACTTATGTCAGTTATGTAGGGTTATGTCAGTTATCTAGACTTATGACAGTTATGTAGGGTTATGTCAGTTATCCAGACTTATGACAGTTATGTAGGGTTATGTCAGTTATCTAGACTTATGACAGTTATGTAGGGTTATGTCAGTTATCTAGACTTATGACAGTTATGTAGGGTTATGTCAGTTATCTAGACTTATGACAGTTATGTAGGGTTATGTCAGTTATCTAGACTTATGACAGTTATGTAGGGTTATGTCAGTTATCTAGACTTATGACAGTTATGTAGGGTTATGCCAGTTGCATCAATTTATGTCAATATTATAGGTTTATGTTAGCTATGTACTGGTCAGTTATGTAATGTTATGTTACTATGAAGGTTTGTGTTCATTATGCAGATTCATGTCATTCAGCTAGGGTTATGTCACTTTTTGATTTAGACTTAGAATGTCAGTTATGTCAGGTCATGTCGGTTATATATTCAGCTATGTCAGTTATGTAGGGTTATGTCGATTACGCAGAATTATGTTAGTTACATGGGGTTATGTCAGTTATCTAAACTTATGTCAGTCATGTAGGGTTATGTCAGTTGCATAGATTTATGTCAGTTATATAGGTTTATGTCAGTTGTGTACTGGTCAGTTATTTAGATTTATGTTACTATAAAGGTTTGTGTTCATTATTCATGTCATTTACGTAGGGTTATGTCACTTATGTTGATTGATGTCAGTTATGTGGGTTTATGCAGATCAGCAGATTTATGTCAGTTATCTAGGTTTATGTCAGTAATATGGATTTGTGTGAACTATAAGAAAGCTGAAGTCATTTATGCAGATTTATGTCAGTTATGTAGGATTATTTCAGCCATGAAGCTCTCACGTAGCCTTATGAGCACTAATTTTATTAACACAGATTTTTCAAACTTCTTGGACTGTTGCTACAAGTGTATGAATGTTTATAACCAATTTCGCTGTTAAATAAATAACTAGCAGCCCACGCTGTCACTCCCTCATGGCTGGATGGAGAGACGAGCCCGATGTAGGAGTTAATGTGTGATTGGGAAATCGCTGGCTTCTGTTTGTTTAGTGCTCCACGCGTGGTGGCGAAGGGCCGCCTGAAACGGACGCCGTAAATATTGCCATTGATCGAGGAGCAGGGGGCCCTACGATGATGCAGAGCCAGCGTGCCTCCGGAGTAAATCTGCCCGACAGTAATCCAATCCAATTCTCGAGGCTCTCGGATCTCAGATAGGTGCTTTAAATCGAAATAGCTTGTTGTTGTTTTTTTTCCTCCATTTTTTCCCCTTGTCTTCTTTTTGTTTCGCACCTTTGCTTTTATGGGGCCATCTCAGAGCTGTCATCCCTGTGCGGCATTGATTTGCTGATTTACCCTAACCTAAACTTAAAAGATGCTTCACCATGCTCCGAGTTTCCACCTACATTCATTTAAAAGGATACTTAAAGCATGAGTGTAGCCTTTTTTTTTGTTTACAACTTTTTAATATATAAATACATATAGTTTCAAATAATTTAAAGAATGAATGAATTTATATATATATATATATATAAATTCATTCATTCTTTAAATTATATATATATATATATATATATATATATATATATATATATATATATATATATATATAAATGTATATATAATTTTTCTCTTATTCATTAGGATTGAGACTGATACTTAATTGTTGTTTGTTTGGTTGTTTTTTTAGCTACAAGTATTTATCTGCTTACACTGCTAGCTAGCTCCATGTATCATTCATTCATTGTCTACCGCTTATCCGAACTATACTTGGGTCACGGGGAGCCTGTGCCTATCTCAGGCGTCATTGGGCATCAAGGCAGGATACACCCTGGATGGAGTGCCAACCCATCGCAGGACACACACACACACTCTCATGCAATCATACACTACGGACAATTTAGAGATGCCAATCAACCTACCATGCATGTCTTTGGACTGGGGGAGGAAACCGGAGTACCCGGAGGAAACCACCGAGGCACGGGGAGAACATGCAAACTCCACACACGGCGGAGGCGGGAATCGAACCCCCAACCCTGGAGGTGTGAGGCAAACATGCTAACCACTAAGCCACCGTGCCCCCAGCTCCATGTATATTAAGAATTATTTGCTAGCATTTCCGTGTTGCCTAGATAGCCGATGTTAGCTAATGGGATTTTAGATATCTAGTGTGCTGCTTATATGGAAATATGAATGAAATATGA
>JAUCMX010000022.1:17115608-17170608 GCA_033459395.1 Hemibagrus guttatus | reverse complement strand
ACAAAAAAAAATCAGAAAACAAAATAACAAATCTGAAAACAAAGGAAAACAAATCCGAAAACAAAAAAAAACCGAAAACAAAAAAAAATCAGAAAACAAAATAACAAATCCGAAAACAAAAAAAAAATCAGAAAACAAAAAAAAAATCAGAAAACAAAATAACAAACCCGAAAAAAAAAAAAAAATCAGAAAACAAAATAACAAATCCGAAAACAAAAAAAAAATCAGAAAACAAAAAAAAATCAGAAAACAAAATAACAAATCCGAAAACAAAGAAAAACAAATGGAACTCTTCCCTCTGATTGGACGAGACATCTGTCACTCAGGATATACAGGAAGTCCAGCAGGCTGCAGCAGTAGAAAGTGGATTGGTGTGTGTATGAGCGCAGCTGTACTCTTATAGCGCTCCTTACATCCTTTAATCTGGAATAGCTTGGTCTTCGAAACATTCCTGCGTTCTTCAGGTGTGTTTTTAGAGATCGCAAGCTAATCTTTACGCCACGATACGCTATGAGTATATCCAAAATCACGCCATATGAACCTCCTTCCTCAAAGTAGCGCTGAATGAATTCCATTTTCTTATAAATATAAATCTATATGTTTGTTATTTTAAGATATTTAAAGTTGCACTATTGAAAAAGATTGTTTAAAGTGTATGTAGAACTTACATGTACAAGAAATAAAGTTGGATACACAATATCCACCTTCCTGTATATCCTTAGTGAAAGATGTCTCGTCCAATCAGAGGTAAGAATTCCATTCAACTATACCTACCTTTTCCGGTTTGAATTGTCCTTGAGTTTTTGTATTTGTTATTTTGTTTTCTGTTTTGTTATTTTTTGTTTTCTGATTTGGTATTTTGTTTTTTGTTGTTTTTTTCTGTTTTTTTTTCTTTTGTTTGTTTTTGGATTTGGTATTTTGTTTTCTGATTTGTTTTTTGTTTTTGTTTGTTTTTGGATTTGGTATTTTGTTTTCTGATTTTTTTTTTTTTTGTTTTTTTCCTGATTTGCTCTTTTGTATTGCAATCATGACATCATCATACATGCTATTTTCAAAGAAATCTGGCATTTGGATGGAAACTGGGGAGAAACTGCAAATTGTGCCAACATTTGTAAAACGCATTTTTACTTATGAAACAGAAGAAAAAAAGTGTATGGAATCTTGGGTGTTGTAGTTCTGGTGGCTAAACAAGTCAAGTTTATGTTAATGCTCTCGTTTAAATACGCCGCTGTATCTATTGTAACAGCATACACGAGGAATTATATGCAGAACAAGCAAAATGTTTTTTCTTTTAATAGGATTTCATCGATGTTGTTTCAATGAAACATAACTGTAAATGGATAAAAACTCAATTTGCTCTACTGTACAAGGAATAAACCATTACTCTTACACTTAGATTGAAATAAATAATAAGACATAGCTGAAACAAAACACACACAGACGACATCAAATAACGATCAGGTGGCGTGGCCCGAGCGGAGCAGAACTACGGACACCAGGAAGCATTTTTCCTTCCTTTTCCTTTTAACCGTGGAAACATTCCAGACCACCAAACTCTTGATTCTTTTGCAAGGCAATTATTCAAAGTGTCAAAATGGACCCTTGCAAAAGCCTCCCGGTTTCTATCGATTGGTGCCATTATGGAATCGTATGCCAATAAAGTGTCATGGTTTACTGTAACACTCAAATAATTAGGCGAGTTCGGACGGCGTGGCTCGAGGAGTCACCGAGGCTTCCTCATTAGCAGCAGTCATTATGAGCAAATGGAGTTTTGCAATCGAGTCACAGAATGACGAATATTGATTTTGTTTTCTTTTATCAGCCATTGCGCTTCAGTCATTGCTTAAGTGCCCCATAACGTTGCCAGACAATTTTATAGTTGTTTCTGTTTCATTCATCTGCCTATAGGAGATGCTTCAGAGCATGATAGAGTTTAGAGCAGAGGTCAAATCTGATTTGATTCCACTGAAACCTGAACAATCGCGAACTCGGAGAAATCAGGAGAGCTTTCACACTAGTTCGGTGAATGATGGCACGAGGAAACGATAGCCAGGAATATGATCAGATAAAGAGGAAAACTCCATTAAACATTATGACCTGCTGTCTGAACATAACCCAGCATATTATATCAGAAATTGATCAGCATTATGTTGAGTTAGTGTCACTGGTTAATGTTGTAAGATGAAATAGATGTGGAATTAACAGAATTAATGGATTGAATTATGGAATTTACACAAAGGCTTCGCCACAGCTTTTCCGATCACAGATGCATCCCAACATAAACCATCGTATTGATTGTGGCCCTAATGAACAAATTGGATTTTTCACAGCCAGCCAATTTAACGCTATCCAAAGGCTTCCGTGTGTTTAGCTTGTTTTGTTTTTTTTTTTCTTCCATTTTCAGGGAGGTTGATGATGGTTAAGAAACAGGTGCAGCTCTAGGAGAACATCTTGAACATCCCAATTTTTATTATTTAAACATCTTCTCATACAAGTCTCATCAAGGAGTCAACAACCGTCTGTTTCCAATTTGACTTTTTGGTCTTTTTAGCCATACAATCGGAGCAAATTACACATTCTAACATATTATTCAGTAGCAGTATGATGGTTTGAAATTTCCACCATAGCACGATAACCTACACTATTTATAACCTAGTAACCATAGTCTTAACACAGGTTGACAGTATCACAGTATTTAAAAGACACCGTTCTACCCTTTCTTACCAGTACCAGTACTGGTGTTCCAGTACTGACTTATGGGATGTTTTTCAGTATAAACAAATTAATAATTTTCGGTCTGTGAGTCTGATATCAAATGAATCAGGACTCTGTTGGCTTTCAGTATGTTTTAGACACGTGTTTTTCCCTCTGTTGGGAATTTAAGCTGCTTTTTAGATGAACAAGCACTTGGAGCATCTCAGAGAGCAGAAATGGGTTCGATATTAGCATTTACTTTGAAGATAGAAACATTCGTGTGGAAAAAAATAACCGTTTTCATATTTATGAAACACTACAAATTCTTAAAGTGCTGAGTGTCTACTTTTTTATACGCGCTTCATATCAACCACCACTGTGGAGTGGATCATGACAAAGACACCCAGTCATCAACATGGACACAACCAAACAGGAGGAAATTCCATCTTGGAAAAGAGTTAAAATAAAAATAAAAAAAAAAAGAAAGGAACATTTTATTATAAAATCTTTATCCAAAGGTCTTGTTTTACATTTAAAGCATTTGGCCAGCAGTACTGGTTACATTTATTTCATTTATATGAAGGGTTAAGGGCCTTGCCCAGTGGTAGCACTGAGGTTTGAAGTCATGACCATATGATCAGTAGTGCAACATCGTCATTGTTATAAGCTGAAAGAGAGAGGAAAGGTGGTGTTGTATTGTGCAGCTAGACAGAAATAGATCGTTGTTCGGTTTTAATCCTGGTTTTCCGGAAATGCTATGTTTTTGGTTGATATCTTTCAGGAATGAGAATGTTGTAGCAGAGGTGGAGTATTTATGTAAGAATCGGACAGTTTCAGTGCTGTGGAGGTTGCTGTAGTGTAGAGGAAAGAGTTTAATTAAATTTGGGACACTGCCTGAATGCAGAAATAGACTGGGTACAAATACAAATGTTAGATTGATATAGACGCATATTGTACTGAGTATTTTTGAATAAATCTGTGGTGAGGTAACAGAGCAGTTGTAGACTCGTAACAATGCTAGAGGCCATTAATAAAAGTTTCTGCCAATTGGCAAAATATACCTTCATAGGCTAGGGAAGTAAAATAGATCAGTATTTGGATTCTTCAATTCTTTTGAACTCAATTAAACGAGGATCCAGTGTAGCCGGTGGCACGTCAGTAACCGAAGAGGAACTGAAGTAAATGGAGAGTCAGATCACCATGATGCACGTGTGCACAAGCGGCGCAACAGTTTGCCACCTCAGCAGTGTGTGAGAGTGACTCTTCTCGCTGTTCACAGCATGCCATTACATTGCACCTTATCATTTCCTCTCCGACTGAAACCCAACGCCAGCACTCATCAATAATGCACGCTGAGATCCTCCGGCCGAAGGATTCAACAGCAGAGCAGAGCGGACTCGCCGAGGTCCATCCGAGCAGCTGCAAATCCCTGAGCACTGTAGCTTTCATTATGTGTCACATCCAGGGTGCTAACACAAAGCCAAAACCCAGCGCTGATCTCCGACCTCTCGAGCATCACGAATCTCTGTGGACATTTAATTCTACGCTCAGATTTTCCTATAATCCACCAATAAATGCTCAAGATTCACTCAAGATAAAATGCCCCAAAAAGATTGGGTGTATAATGAGGTTTTTATGCTTGGCCTAAGCATTGAAATGTCAACTGTCTCTCTTGAACAGACAAATATTCCTGTTCTTATTGAGGCCAGCATTTCTATTCTCTCACTAGCTGAATAATTAAATACATGGAATCTGGTTAAGCAGTGTACATTTTCCAAAAGGTCAGAAAGTTCATTAACTATGGTGTGCCATTGATTGCAGACGTGAGTTGTTGTGTGCGGTGGTGTAGGCTTTAGTCACTGATCTTTATGGGGTGTGGAAAAAAAAGTGGGGGGAAAAATCGGGGTGTTTCAAACTTTATGCAAAATAAAAAAGATTATTGCATGGAATGGATGTGAATGTTAAATAGCCTTTTTTTTTGTCACATATACGTTACAGCACAGTGAAATTCTTTCTTTGCATAACCCATCCTTGGATGTTGAGAGTCAGAGTGCAGGGTCAGCCATGATGCAGTGCCTCTAGAGCAAGGAGGGAGGTTGGGGGCCTTGCTCAAGGGCCCAACAGTGGCAGCTTAGCAGTGCTGGGGCTTGAACCCCAATCTTCCAAACAGCAACCCAAAGGCTTAACCACTTGAGCTACCACTGCTCAGGTAAGTAAATAAAACCCAACAGGGCATGCTGTTTTAGAAAAATAATCAGTAACAGTTTATGATAACATTATCTAAATGATCCTTCACTAATACCTGAATTAATACTAGAAGTAATGATGTATTAAACCTGAACTATGATGTCATCATGTCTTCATGCATGAATGACGACCACCTTATATACACTTTAACACATCTGTTATTAACCAACACATAAGCATTAAACCACATCAAACATACACAAGAAATAATATAAGTAAAACATGCACAAGGTTCTTAAAGATCTTTATTAGTTTGTGATTAGAACGTGCCTCAGCCCATCATTAGTTCATATTCAAGTAAGTATTAATTCAGCCATTAGTGCAGGAACATGTGCAAGTGCATTTATGTACTGTTATTGTAAAGCATTAATTGGTGGCTCAGTGGTAGGTTTCTCGCCTACCATGCGTCATGTCTATGAATTCATGCATGAATGACGACCACCTTATATACACTTTAACACATCTGTTATTAACCAACACATAAGCATTAAACCACATCAAACATACACAAGAAATAATATAAGTAAAACATGCATAAGACTCACTCATGACGTAGTTAAGGTTCTTAAAGATCTTTATTAGTTTGTGATTAGAACGTGCCTCAACCCATCATTAGTTCATATTCAAGTAAGTATTAATTCAGCCATTAGTGCAGGAACATGTGCAAGTGCATTATGTACTGTTATTGTAAAGCATTAATACTTAATAAAGGAGCTGCAGGTCGACATAAAGAAGTGTTACTAGTTGATTATTTTACCATAACAGCATTCCACAAAGTTTTATTCCTCTTATTCCTAATAACATTTTGTCAGGGTTGAGGATAGAATAATGATATTTGATATTTGAATAATGACACGGTATTAGCTTCCGCTGTCATGCCATGACACACAGCTATATGTTTGATGAGAGACACCAGCTTATTAAGATTGAAGAATGTGTAAAGGACATTAGACAGTGGATGCGTACTAACTTCCTCCTGCTTAACTCTGACAAGACAGAGGTGCTTGTACTAGGACCACATGCAGCTAGAAGTAAGCTTTCTGATTACAGAGTAACTGTGGATGGTCTTTCTGTTACATCTCGTCCAGCAGTAAAAGATCTTGGTGTGATTATTGACTCTAGTCTTTCGTTTGAAGCCCATGTAGATAATATCACGAGAGTAGCCTTCTTCCATCTTAGAAATATTGCTAAGATAAGAAATATGATGTCACTTCATGATGCAGAACATGATGCAAAACTAGTCCATGCTTTTGTTAGCTCTAGGTTGGATTATTGTAATGCATTACTGTCTGGATGTTCCAGTAGGAGCATAAACAAGCTCCAGTTAGTCCAGGACGCAGCAGCTAGAGTACTAACTAGAACCAGAAGATATGAACACATCACTCCTATCTTATCCACACTGCATTGGCTCCCAGTCAAATTCCGCATTGATTATAAAATACTGTTACTGACCTATAAAGCACTAAATGGTCTCGTGCCATCTTTTGGTCTATTGGTTATTTTGGTTATTTATGATCCGCCACGCCTACTCTGATCAAAGGGTGCAGGATATTTGGTAGTACCACAAGTAGCAAAGGCTACAGCAGGGGGCAGAGCTTTTTCTTACAAAGCCCCACAGTTATGGAATAGCCTTCCAATTAGTGTTCGGGATTCAGACACAGTCAAGCCTTCAATGTATAGTTTTTCTTAGGTAAAGGAGCTGATCTGGAAGGTTCATGGGCATACAGTGTTTGGTGTACTGGGATGTTTGGATGCTGTTGCCTTACCACCCTTGCAAGTCGCTCAGGTTTGCTGACTGTGAAGTGGTTGGATGCTTTATGTCCTGGGAAGCCTTCATGTCTGTAACCTTCTGGCTCTCCCTTTCAGTTATGCTGTCATAGCTAGTCTTGTCGGAGTCCCTGCCTTGTCTTTAAACATCACATGATCACAAGCATACTTAATATCTTTCTCTCTCTCTGTCTTTCTATGTCGTGCTATACACCCCACTCCCAAGCTCCCAGTTTTCTCAGTGTGACCACTGGCTCTACCCCTGGTCGGAGTCTCATGGCTTGGTGGTGCTCACTGATGCTGTGAATGGATCTGTGCAATCAGCCTGTGACTAGTAGACAGCCGTGGACAGAGCCACTTGGGGACTACAACACCGTCACGGATCTGCCGACAGCAAGGATTTAGTGTATATAATGAACTCAGAAACTACACTGACCTAATAGTTCCTCATGGTTGCTGTTGTAGAAAGGACATTATTTAGTTACATGTACATTATTTACTGGCCAGTGTCACCCAAAGGAGCATGGGTTCCCTTCTGAGGCTGGTTCCCTTCAAGGTTTCTTCCTCATATCATCACAGGGAGCTTTGCCGCCGAATTTTTTTTCTGTCGAGAAATCACAAATTTTCCAAAATAACGCAATTCTATTCTATGTTTATTTCCCTCATTTAAGCTCTCAGGTTGTGTTTTATAAACCTGAGACAACCTCATTCACCTTTTTCCAGCATTGAAAGATCACAGAGAAAATCCATAATTACAATGACAGCAGATGTATCCATTACAAAACAGTCTGTTCGTGACAATCAGTCAGGCTCAGATAGAAATCTGTATTTTGATTAGCCGTGTGCTAAATCGTTTACTTCCAACTTTGATACCGAGTCATTTGCAGTCTGTGATGAAAAACGATACTCGGTCAGTCAGGAAGGCTTCATAAAGTGAGTGCTTGGGTTTCAGTGTCATAAATAACTCATAGTAATTCCATATTTCTTCTTTCATTTAGGCTTGGGCAGAAAGTAAAAGAGCTTTGACAAACATAGTTAGGACAAGAAGAATTTTGACCTGCTCCTGAGCTGTTTAGTTTAATTATAATATATATATATTTTACATTTTGCCTTTCCTGCATATTCAATTCCATTTTAGTGCTGTTAACCTGCAGGCCAGGATAGCCTAGAGGTCACATGGTTTTTTATTTTATTTATAATCATTCTGCATTTTTTATTTCTATAACCAGCAAATATATTCAGCATAAATCAGCAGTGGCTAATTATTCTACTGAATTGACCTAGCGGTTATAGAGATTGTTTGCTTTGTCCATCCAGAGAACTCTGAAAGGTTCTAGCTAAAAAACATACAGCAAAGGAGTTCAAAGGAAAAGAAAGACAGAAAGAAAGAAAGAAAGAAAGAAAGAAAGAAAGAAAGAAAGAAAGAAAGAAAGAAAGAAAGAAAGAAAGAAATAGAAGGGACCCTGGGGACTCCTTCCACATAATAAGGAAGGAAGGAAGGAAGGAAGGAAGGAAGGAAGAATAGATAGATAGATAGATAGATAGATAGATAGATAGATAGATAGATAGATAGATAGAAAGTCATGAATAGACATGGATAGATGTATAGATGGATGGATGGATGGATGGAAAGAAAGAAAGGAAGAAAGAAAGAAAGAAAGAAAGAAAGAAAGAAAGAAAGAAAGAAAGAAAGAAAGAAAGAAATAGAAGGGACCCTGGGGACTCCTTCCACATAATAAGGAAGGAAGTAAGGAAGGAATGAAGGAAGGAGGGAAGAATAGATAGATAGATAGATAGATAGATAGATAGATAGATAGATAGATAGATAGATAGATAGATAGATAGATAGATAGAAAGCCATGAATAGACATGGATAGATGTATAGATGGATGGACGGATGGATGGATGGATGGATGGAAAGACAGAAAGAAAGAAAGAAAGAAAGAAAGAAAGAAAGAAAGAAAGAAAGAAAGAAAGAAAGAAAGAAAAAAAGACATCGACTGACATTGGTGGCTGGCTGGATGGATAGATAGATAGAAAGAAAGAAAGAAAGAAAGAAAAAAGAAAGAAAGGAGGAAAGAAGGAAAGAAAGAAAAATAAACATGGACATACATGGATAGATAAATTGATAGATCAACTGACATGGATGGATGGATGGATGGATGGATGGATAGATAGATAGATAGATAGATAGATAGATAGATAGATAGATAGATAGATAGATAGATAGATAGCCATGAATAGACATGAATAGACATAGATAGATGGATGGAAGGAAAGAAGGAAGGAAAGAAAGAAAGAAAGAAAGAAAGAAAGAAAGAAAGAAAGAAAGAAAGAAAGAAAAAAAGACATCGACTGACATTGGTGGCTGGCTGGATGGATAGATAGATAGATAGAAAGAAAGAAAGAAAGAAAGAAAAAAGAAAGAAAGAAGGAAAGAAGGAAAGAAAGAAAAATAAACATGGACAGACATGGATAGATAAATTGATAGATCAACTGACATGGATGGATGGATAGATAGATAGATAGATAGATAGATAGATAGATAGATAGATAGATAGATAGATAGATAGATAGATAGATAGATAGATAGATAGATAGATAGCCATGAATAGACATGAATAGACATAGATAGATGGATGGAAGGAAAGAAGGAAGGAAAGAAAGAAAGAAAGAAAGAAAGAAAGAAAGAAAGAAAGAAAAAGAAAGAAAGAACTTTAGTTAAATTTGACTATAAGGTCCTGTAGAAACCATTAGAGAAACTTTAATGGCCCTTTGCCTACCAAGGAACTCTCGAGGAACCCTTGATGAGCTGTTTACTTGTATAGAAGATTTACTCACCTGGATTTGGAAAACGTCATTAAAATGAAAACAGCACAAGCACTATATGGCCCCAAAGACAATACAAAGAACCCATAATCTGACATCGGATCTCCGGAGGAACACTCACAGGGTCTCTGTAGAACCCTACATTTAGAAAATTTGTCTATAGAGGTTCAGTAAAATCCATTAAAGAAGCTTAAATGGGCCCTTGGCCTACCAAAGAACTCTTGAGGAACCCTCGAGGAACCCTTGAGGAATATGAAAACAGCATGAGCACTATATAGTCCCAAAGGCATTACAAGGAACCCATAATTAGACATCTATTTTATTGAGACGCTCATAATCCTCAGATTAGAACTACCTGGCTGCCATTTTGGATCTGCAAGGAATAAGCTCACAGCATGACTGCAGTGAAACTGATTATTTGTTGTTTCTAGTAGTGGTTGTCTCGCTGCATTGTAGGGTGTGTTTACATTTAAATCTATCCATCAACAACTATATATACATGTTCTTCACCAGAAACCTGACTGCCTCTGGAGCATTTTTGGAGGAAATCTAAAGAAAAAAAAATCCCCCATGCTGCTAGCTAGGTTTATGTACATTGATTTGCAGAATGGTTCTGCATGTTTTCCCGGGCAGTGTGTGACTTGGCAAGATTGGCAAAGAAAAAGAAAACCTCATCACTAGTATGAGTCAGCACAGATTTTGCTCTTGTGATTAACTATGCAATCCTGTTTCCAGATGATTCTCAAAGACACTATGGCGCAGTTACAGAGCTCTTAACATATGCAGATGTCATGATCTGCTACGTCATTGCCAGGAAAACTGTGAAACTGCTGAATGGGCATTCGCACCTGGAAATCTGTGGTATGTTCTCTGCAGGGGTCATGGGATAAGATGTGGTAGCTTAGCGGATAAGGTGTTGGATTTTCTGAGCACAAGTTTGGGAGTTTGAATCCCAGGTCCACCAAGCTACTGCTGCTGCTAGGCCCTTAACCTTCAATTGTATCAAAGGAGATGCTGTAAATGTGCATGATATGTAATAATCACAATATTTACTGATTGGTCTATTACAAATGTATCTGGATATTAAGTTCTGTTTTAGATTTTTAAGTAGAATTCATTAAATAACCCTTGAATGGGATCCAGGAGTTAATGAGAAAGCAGTCATCTATAAATATAAAGAGTTGTTCATGTTGTATCTCTAGAAGAACACTTACAGGTTCTCATGAACTCATAATTTTACATTTGTTTCACTGGGATCCTCATAATATGCTGAATGTACACTGTATTGTCAAAAGTTTTGGGACGTCTGCTTGTACATGCACATGAATGTAATATGGAGTTGTCCCGCCCTTTGCAGCTATAACAGCTTCAACTCTCCTGGGAAGGTTTTCCACAAGGTTTAGGAGTTGGTTTATGGGAATTTTTGACCGTTCCTCTAGAAGCGCATTTGTGAGGTCAGGCACTGATGTTGGACGAGAAGGCCTGGCTCACAGTCTCCACTCTAATTCATCCCAAAGGTGTTCTATGGGGTTGAGGTCAGGACTCTGTGCAGGCCAGTCAAGTTCCTCCACACCAAACTCGCTCATCCATGTCTTTATGGACCTTGCTTTGTGCACTGGTGTGCAGTCATGTTGGAACAGGAAGGGGTCATCCCCAAACTGTTCCCACAAAGATGGGAGCATGAAATTGTCCAAAATGTCTTGGTATGAAGCTGACACATTAAGAGTTCCTTTCACTGGAACTAAGGGCCAAGTCTAACCCCTGAAAAACAACACCTGAATTCAATGATTTGGAGGGGTGTCCCAAAACTTTTGCCAATATAGTGTATTTAGACATCACCCTGTTTTTCAGTAAAAAGGAATCCAAATTAAATGTTCTTGAAGGTTTTTTTTGGGGTAAGCTGAACTTCGTGGTGAAGGACACTAAGTAGGAACTGAATAAGCTCAATATCTAGGTCTTGTCCAATATCCAAGTTTTGTTACTTAATACTAATAACTCACTCTACCCCTGGCCAGAGTCTTGTCACTTGGTGGTGCTCACAAGATGCTGTGGATGGATCTGTGTGGAAAGCCTGTGACCAGGAGACAGCAGTAGACAGAGCCTCTTGGGGACTATAACACCATCACAGATCTGCTGTTACATCTGTCAGCTTTGACAGCAAGGAATTAGTGTCTATAACAAACTCAGAAACTACATTGACCTAATAGTTCCTCATGGGCCCTTGGCTGCTGTTGTAGAAAGGACACTATTTAC
This sequence comes from Hemibagrus guttatus, assembly GCA_033459395.1. Lineage (NCBI taxonomy): Eukaryota > Metazoa > Chordata > Actinopteri > Siluriformes > Bagridae > Hemibagrus > Hemibagrus guttatus. The sequence goes on along the minus strand of JAUCMX010000022.1, from coordinate 17,158,818 downwards.
ATTTACATTATTTACTGTCCAGTGTCACCCAAATAAGGATGGGTTCCCTTCTGAGTCTGGTTCCTCTCAAGGTTTCTTCCTCATATCATCACAGGGAGTTTTTCCTTGCCACCGTCGCCGCAGGCTTGCTCATTAGGGATAAATAGGGATAAAATAGTTTAATAATTTAATGATTCTTTTTTTCCCTCTACTTTCTGTTTCTCTATTTTTGTAAAGCTGCTTTGAGACAATGTCCATCGTAAAAGGCGCTATACAAATAAATTGAATTGAATTGAAGTAAAGAAATTCAAGAGCTATTATTGTTTTCCTGAATCTCTCACAAAAAAACAAGCGTTTTGATGTTTGCTAGCTTTTAGGGTTTGTCGTTTTTGTGTAGCAAAGGTTTTAGTGCTAAAACTCCATGCTCTGTGGTCTCTTAGCTCTTTCATTTACTGTATGTGTGGTGCACATTTCAGAAAAAAAGCAAGATTCATAAGTCATCGGTATCCTGCTGGGAGCACTTCCTACACGTGCAATTTTCCAGGCCCTGCTCTTGCCAAGCAATAATTATGTTGAAGTTTTCAATTACACTCCCTCCATTTCATTAACAAAAAAATGTTTAGCTATTGTATAATTAGATATATGAGCTTACCACCTACGTTTAACATGCCGTCCGTACAGCAGCCTGATTTAAACCAGAGAGTTCTGTACACATGCTCTTATAGGCCATGGCGGTTTGGTAGTCTTTAATAAAACCAGAGATTTGGTCTCTTTTATATTTTTCTTTCCACTCAGCTTTCTTGTGTGTTTCTTATCAGCTGTAACTTGCCAAAAAGAGGCATCTGGACCTACGTCAATTATGGTGGATAGAAGAAAACGTGGAGCTTGAATCGCAGTTACTGGCCTGTACGTCAGCATGGCTTTAATGTGCGATGCCCCATGTGGTGTACTCCGCTACACTTCCTGCACATTACGCCAGCTCACCACATTAAAGACGTTTGCGTGGAACGTTATTCACTCATCAAAAGCAATTACACGTGTAACACCAGATCTGCAGTAGTCCCTGCCGAACCCACTCATAGACACGTCCACCTTTAGTTCATATCATATATAAAAAATTAAAGTGGTCATCAATGAGCCTATCTGGCCATCTTAAGTGGCTGTACCCTGTTACCATGCAAGCTTAGATTTCAAGGCAGTGCAATTTAATCCAAGCTGGAGAAACAGCTCTCACCATGTCATATGTTTCTGAAAAAAATATATAGTTCCTTAAGAGAGAGCTAAATAAAAAAAGACGTAGCTTTACGGGTTTTTTTTTAAAACATACTTGGATACAAATTAAAATGAGTTTAGTTAATTATATGGTTCTTCCATGTGTGTGTGTGTGTGTGTGTGTGTGTGTGTGTGTGTTACTATACAAGTGCAACCGTGCATGTGCGATACATCTATGTGTGTGTGTGTGTACGTGAGCTGTAAAGCGATCCATGTCTGATATTCTCCTCTCCGGTGACAGAATTATTAAAGCTCATCCTCTTAATGCAGTAGCAAAAGGTTCATGTTTCGCGGGCCACACAGACACAGCACTGAATTTTCTTCTCAGCATGAAAGGAGAACAAAGTCAGGTTATCATTATGATGCATGATTACAAATTCTGCTAACGGTTTCTTATTACCGTTTTTGTCCTGAGACAAAATGAGCAGGACAGACGCTTGCCTTTAATTATCCCCTCCCTCCACCACCACCACCACCCCAACCCCTACAATCTCCACCTCCACCCATAACCAAATGCATTTTTACCCCTTCCTCATTAATTCCATTGATCTTTCACCATTTTCTCGGCCCATATTCGAAAAGATTATTGGATAAAGCACAGGCGGATTCTCCCGAGTGGAAGCTCTGACCCCTGCACGCAGACCTGCATCACAGGCATATAAGTGGGTATTAAATGGATATAACTTACAGTGACCTCAGCCAGCACCTTTTGGCCTGAATTAGCAACGAGCGAATTAGCATGAGCAAATTTCAAAATGTCTGATTTCCTCAAAATATGAAGGAATTTTCTGTTTTGTTTACAGTCTAAATATCTCATTTCGTGACGTTATATAGATTGTGTGATTGTATTGTACACATGTTTTGCTCTTTATTTTCCCAGAGTTATGATCTGCTGTGCTTTGACACCCGGAGATGGATGTTAATAAGCCGACGTGTGCATGTATCAGCGTATCGATCATGTCGAGGTCACGACCTTGGCCCAGCTCCATTTGTGTGATGATGTGGAATGATGGTTTGAACAAACTGACCCTGCACTAAAAACACACGTTACTGCAAATGTGGGGTTTGTTACTACAGTGAAGGTTGTGTTTGTGTGTGTATATGTGTAGAATTATATATGAATGAGTGAATGAATGAATATGCAGTAGTATATTCACTGTATGCAACTAGAAGTATTAGCACCCTTTATAAAAAATAAGATTCATGTTATATATTCATTTGAAAACATGTGGAGATATTTTATAGTTTCCTTTTTTATAGATTTTTTTTGGTTTGAACTACAAAAAACACAGGTTTCAAAATTATTGGAACCTTTATGTTAATATTTGGAGCAAAAAATAACACAAATATTTCCTTTAAAGCCAAAATGCTGGCTGTTATAAAACATTTTGCGTTTCCACAAATGTGTCTGTTTTGATTTTTTTTGCAATTTATATATCTATCTTTGGCTTAGAGGCAGTAAGGACTGAAAAGAATAAATACTGTATATAAAGGACATATAGATATAAATATATGTTCCAATACTTTTGCTTGTTGATTTTATATATATATATATATATATATATATATATATATATATATATATATATATATATATATATATATATATATAATGCATATATATTATTATATTATATTACTTTTTTTTTTTTTGGCACACATTTCTATTATATGTCCACGTGCATGCGTGTGTTTGCGCTTATACCCACTCAGAGCAGCTGCCACTGTGTTTCTATGCCTGCCAGCCCCCACTGCAGCATTTACTGTGACATGTTGATGCTGCTCTATTCTCTGCAGCCTTGTTGGCATGGCCTGGGTAATCTGAGCGTGCCACTGGGAGAATCAGTGCCAGTCTCTGGGACGGGCACCACGCGATCTGGCTCGGGCAGATGGTCCACTGATGAGAGGTGGGCTGGGGCCATTGTAAGCTTAACACACTACACTCAAACTTCTCTGCACAGATTAGACTTGTATTTTTTTTCCCCTCTACATGGATTTGAGAGCCATGCGTAATACGTTTATGTCATTTCCAGAAATGTGCGATGCTACTTATGCATTGTTTCGGTTGACCAACTCCAGTCTAAACTGTCCAACTGCTGGTTGGAGGGAAAGTCAAGATCCGCAGCACGCCAGGAGTAAACTGTAATCTAAACAGCATGGGGATTAAACAGTGAGCCAACACCGAGGGCCACTTTAGGGGCGAAACAACACGTTTTATGTACCTGTCAAGAAAGGCAGGCACCCTGGGAACATATTGCTCCAGAGGATGACAAATGGCTGAAGCAAAGCGTTACACACAGCAACCGGGAGGAAAAAAGCGCTCTTTAGGCTAAGCGTGGCTGCCAACAATCCAGCCGTGGCGTCTTAATCTTTCTCCCTTGCAAACGCTCAACACTCATTCCAGGTTCAGTGTCTGATCGAAATCAGATATTCAGTGTTTTGGATACATGTGAGGGTCGGAATGCCGTTGCCTTTTGGCCTCCTCTGTGCTGAGGATGCTTAACAAGAGCATTAGGTTCGAAAAGGAAGGCCACGGGAAGGCGCCTTTTATTGCAAATAATCCATCAGCGTGATCCGATGAGGAGCTGATAAATGATTAACCCAGGGCTACATGATAAGTAGCTTATTAAATGTCACAGATATGTGATCCACATAGGGCGATATTACACACAGCCAGCTCAATCGTACAATCGCCCCCCCCCTGCACAGGCACAAGTTATTTGGAGCAAATGTCATTAGCGTTATAGGCTGCTATACATTGAATAAAACAGAATGAGGAGGGAGACTACACTAGTTTTCCTGCATTTTCCAAGTGACACTGAGAGGCTTCTCAGATTTTAATGAAATCTCTGGGGGTAGAAAATCAAATATCAAGTATCATTCAAGCTCCAATACACCTGTGCATTTAGTTCATCTCAGCTATTATACTAATAATTCTAGCCAGGATCTGGACATATGTGAAATGTTAAAGCAGTTGAAGTGTTTATATTAATACGCTCATACTAATACATTATTTATTCTATAGTAAATGACTCGGGTAATTTTCCCCATGACTTCTTTTATTTTGGTTATGTTTGTTTAGAATGTGACTTCACAGACTGTTAGGCTGATAGATTTCAGAAAAGTCTCACCAGAACACTCTACTGGGCTGATCGAAACATGAATGCTTATTGCAAGGAGCTTGCAATTATCTGAATTTCAACATAATGTGAATGTGCTTTTTTGGGTTGCTGGTCGTTTTTGTATACACTGACACCTAGTGTAAAGACGTCTCAGGTAGAGGTGTGTGTAGAATTCCATTCCCAGCCACTCCTGAGGAAAGGTTTGACCAATCTCTCCTGTTTCCACAGAACGTTTGATCACTCCCAACTGCTCCTGTAGAAATCTTGACTAATCCCAGTTGCCCATGCAGAAAGTTTGACCAATCCTTCCTGCTCCCACAGAACGTTTGACCAACTCCACCTGCTTCTACAGGAAAGTGTAATCAATCCCACTTGCTCCCGCAGAAGAAAGTCTGGTCATTCCCGATTACTTCTGCAGAAGTTTTGACCAATCCTGATTGCCCTTGCAGAAAGTTTGACCAATTCTGCCTGGTCCCAAAGATTGTTTGGTCAATTCTGGACTACTCCAAAAGAAAGTCTGATCATTCATGACTACATTGCAGAACGTTTGACCAATTCCACCTGCTCCCGCATAATGTTTGACCAATCCCACCTGCTCCTGCAGAAAGTTTGGTCGGGTTTGGACATCTCCTGCAGAAAGTTTGATCAATCCCACCTGTTCTTGCAGAAAGTTTTACCAATTGAATTGCTCCTGGAGAAAGTTTGACCGATCCCGACTGCTCCCTCAGAATGTTTAGTCAATCCTGCCTATTCCCACGAAAAGTTTGACCAATCCCTGCTCTTCCCACAGAAAGTTTGACTAATCCTGATCACTCCTGTGGGAAGTCTGACCAACCCCTGCTGTTCCCACAAAAAATTTGACCAATCCTGCCCACTTCTGTAAGAAGTCTGACCAACCCCTGCTCTTCCCACAGAACGTTTGACCAATCCCATCGTCTCCAACAGAAAGTTTGGCCACTCCTGCAAAATTCCCAGTCCTGATGCACATTTCTCATTGCATGCGACTTCGTACATGCATGTTTTAACATCAGGGTGTCAGTCAGCCATTCAGTGAGTGAACCTGACTCTTCTAGGCCAGCTTGCTCAGGAGTCAGTAAAAAAGAGGCACCAACTGTAAGCACATCGAAGTGGCCAGAAGATCTCATTACAAGAAACTGCTGCGTTCTGCAAGAGAAAGAAAGACAGATATAGAGCAGTGACGTTTTCTGCAATATCCACTTGCAATCAACACTTATTAAGAACTTGATATGTTACATTACTTATGCATTACCCATTGGTTTGATTTGTCAGTATTGGCTATGATTTTGGGCTAGGAAGTTGAAACATTTCTCTGAGGCTCAGTGCCAGCTTTGCCAAGACTTCTGGGAAACTTCCATCAACACTCACAGCTATTGTCCTCATTTCTTCTTATTTCCTTTTCATTGATGAATATGCTTTATTTAGTATCAACTGTCAGCCATTGTTGTGCTGGTGGGTAAATTGATATCGTTCATCAGTCAAGACAGCAACAAAAGAGAGCACACTGGCCCTGTGTTCTGCCTCAGAGGTCTTCGAATTCAAGCTATTTTTTTTGGCAAATTTGCTAGCGTGAGATAACGCTACCCACGGACCCGTCCAGCCATATTAAAGATTCATAAGACATATCGAATCTGTGCGGAAATCCCGAAATGTATGCAATTTGATCAAGCAGGGATTAAAAGCCGTCATTGTGCTCGTCAATAAGGAGCGTTGGCGGCTCGACGGTATCACATTGATGGCCGTGTATTAATACCGCGCCTCCTTATTGGCCAATCAGCTGATTGTTTGGAATGTAAATGATGCTGCTGATGGCTCCGGTGACTGATGGCTTAAATTCCAATTAATCAATTGCTTCATCAGTTGCCCTAATTCAGATCAAATATCTCCTGAGTGCACACTCTTCTTTCAGTGGTATTAGGAGAAATAAATGCTTTGGAAGTCATTTTCATCAATCTAGAACACATGCCAATAAAAGCCTCACGGACTGAGCCCGGGTTGAGGTCTTAATGTCTTAAGTGTGTGAGTGTGTGTGAGAAGAAATAAAAATGCTGAGAGTCTGATGTGTATGGGTGTGTGTGTGTTACAATGCATTTCTAACTTGTTTCACTTTCTGTGCTGTTTTTATTAAATGATATTTTATATATTTTCATATATCACTTTATGACATATTTCTCTTGGAATTGACTTGACTTATTGACTTATGTCATATACATGTGCTTCTAAAATATTAAAATCCTTCTTCAACTTTTCAGGATCACATCTCCTCTCGCTCTGACCCGGCCTTTATCAGCCAGCACAATAATTTTCCTCTATTGTGACACACAGAATGTCACCATTGTAAGCCCTGCTGACTAATATTACAAGCCTCCATATTAGCCGTTTATGACAGGTCATGTGATATGCGGCTAACGACACCCCATCCGACCTCGGGCTTTAATTTACAGGATGCGTGCGCTGCTTTTGTGGCGGCCAGAGCACATATCAATCCATCTCTGGGCCTCCTGAAGCCCGACCGCGTCACGGGCCTTGTCAATTATACAAAATAAAATCAAGTATTCATAAGTAGGCGGTAATGGGATATTGGCTGACAGATTTAATAATTCAGTTTTGCTGAGGCTTAACTGGCACTAGTTTGTAGCTAATGGTTGGTGCGGTAAAAAATTCATCGCAGACAATGCCGGAGTGAGAAGGCACGAATAATTATGCCTACTTAATTTACTCTGCGTCTCGGCGGATGAAAAGCTTGTTTGCTAAAGAGTGCTTGAGCGTTTAAGCGGGCCCAGTGTAAAAGGTACTGTAATTTGATTTATGAATTTGATCCCCACGCCCCTTTAATTTCATTCATCAATATTTCATCAGGTGCAATTATGCATTGTGCCTTCTCTCGTCATGCCTCCATTATCAAGCCTGTGCTTTGTCACAGGGTGTGTAATGGTATTGCTAAATATTCCATAATGCTCCTAGAGAGGGCTTGATCAGGTCATTTGTCTCTCTTTTTCTTTCAAGATGAGATGAGACGGTTGTCATTTTTGGGGCCCATGTACTATGTAACCTAAGTATAATAGCTTAGTATTCTTTCTGGGTGACAACCCATCTCGGGAAATGGGATGTAAGCCTTTTAGCTAAATTTTACATTAAAATTTACATTTACAGCATAAAAAGAGTTCGATCAAAAAGGTACTTTTATAGTTTTACATTTTCATGATTCTGTTATAAATCTGTTAGAATTAGCAGGTTATATTTAACAATTTTTCAACTGTGGTCAAAAACACAATAATAATAATAATAATAATAATAATAATAATAATAATAATAATAATAATAATAATTATTATTATTATTATTATTATTATTATTATTATTATTTAATAGCATAATGATGTTTTTTTTATTTAAATAATGTTTTTTATAGTTACATTTTAAAGTGATTAGCAGAAAGAAGAAAGTTCTCCTTAAAGCACTGACACTGGAGACTCCTTCCATAAATGTTAAATAAACCTACAGTTTGAGGAAATACACGGCACTGTGACAATACAAATGTATTAACACCGCATTAGTGTATGTAACTCTGATCCAAGGACACAAACTTCACTCCATTTAAAACACACTGAACAATATCTATAATTTGATATTATTATTATTATTTGAGTACAAAACCATCACACTGGGTGTTTTTTTCTCAATACACATCTCTGTTCCCAGTCTAAGGTCCATTAGATGATAGATGATGGAGTTATTGGCAGGAAACACAGGCTTTAAAACCTCAGAAGTATGGACAATAGGTCAGAAAGGTCAACAGGGCAGAAATCCATGAGTGATAGGTGAGCAGGACAGTGACAGAAGATCATGATTGCATAAAAGCAAAGGTCATGGCAAATTCACTCTCTCATTTGTAAAGCCAGTGTTGTGGCAATTTGTTGTGCGTTGACCCAACGTTCATTCCATTACCGTGAGCTGCTTTTCTAAAAGCAAACACTTTACTTAGCTCTTTTACATCGAATGATTAAATGTTCATGACACCACAGTGCTGATGAATTCTCGATTCTGATTGGCCAGGTGTTGATTCATCAAAATCGCAAGTTTATGATAAAGCACTCATTAAAAAAAAAAAATTCAATTCAATTCAATTCAATTCAATTTAATTTAATTTAATTTAATTTAATTTAATTTAATTTAATTTAATTTTTTATTATTTATTTATTTTCATTTTTTGTTTCTTTGGGCTTGTTTGAAGTTTTCCATTAGGATACGATTATTTAGCATTTTCAGGAGTTTCCAGTGTCAGAACGTTGTACAAGTCCAAGCTAAAGCTCTCTTTATTTATTTATTTATTTATTTATTTGTTTGTTTGTTTGTTTATTTATTTTATTTTATTTTATTTTATTTTATTTTATTTTATTTTATTTTATTTTATTTTATTTTATTTTATTTATTTTATTTTATTTTATTTTATTTTATTTGATCTTTATTATTATGTTTTGTTTCTTGGGGCTTTTTTGAAGTTTTCAATGAGGATACAATTATTTAGCATTTTCCAGTGTCAGAACATTGTAAAAGTCCAAGCTAAAGCTCTCTTTATTTATTTATTTATTCATTCATTCATTCATTCATTCATTCTTTCATTCATTCATTCATTCATTCATTCATTCATTCATTTATTTATTTATTTATTTTTATTATGTATTTATTTAATTTTTATTATTTATTTATTTTTATTAGTAGTATTTTTTGTTTCTTGGGGCTTTTTTGAAGTTTTCCATGACGATACGATTATTTAGCATTCTCACGAAGGAGTCTCCAGTGTCAGAATGTTGTAAAAGTCCAAGCTAAAGCTCTCTTTATTTATTTATTTTTGTGTTATTTATTTATTTAAATTTTTATTATTCATTCATTCATTGTCTACCGCTTATCCGATCTATTCTCGGGTCACGGGGAGCCTGTGCCTATCTCAGGCGTCATTGGGCATCAAAGCAGAATACACCCTGGATGGAGTGCCAACCCAGCGCAGGGCACACACACAATTTAGAGATGCCAATCAATGTACAATGCATGTCTTTGGACCGGGGAGGAAACCAGAGTACCTGGAGGAAACCCCCGAAGCACGGGGAGAACATGCAAACTCCACACACACACGGCGGAGGCAGGAATCGAACCCCCAACCCTGGAGGTGTGAGGCAAACGTGCTAACCACCAAGCCACTGTGTCCCCCATCTATCTATCTATCTATCTATCTATCTATCTATCTATCTATCTATCTATCTATCTATCTATCTATCTATCTATCTATCTATCTATCTATTTATTATTTTTTGTTTCTTGGGGCTTGTTTGAAGTTTTCCATGAGGATACGATTATTTAGCATTCTCAGGAAGGAGTCTCCAGTGTCAGAACGTTGTACAAGTGCAAGCTAAAACTCTCTTTATTTATTTATTTTGTTTCTCGGCTACCTGACAAGCTGTGATGCTGGTGCGGGAACGACTGTTTATAGCTACTAGAACACATCTGATAACAGGAGTTAAATGGAACTATTAAAAGTAAAAGGTACACCATCTTATTTGATAGCTAGAATATTTGTGATATTTTTAATTGTGGTATTAAAGAAATGAACACTTTGTATGCACAGTTATTAAAAAAACAAACAATAACAATTTCCACTTTTCATTCATCATGAATTATTTTTTATATATTTTTATATATTTTTTCTATATCTAATTGCGAGTTTGCAGAAAAAGTTATAAATTCTCATTTTAGTAAAATGTAAATAGTAATTTACAAATAAAAATTAAAAAATCTATAAATAATAAATAAATAATTTAAATAAAATATACTGTATATAAATACATATTTTGACAAATGTGTGAGAAATTGCTTATAATAATATTTATTATATATTAACAAATAAAATAATAATTTGAGTAAAATATTTGTCACATGGTTTCAAATATTTAAAAATGATTTAATTAAGACATTTTTTACTTTCCTTTTTTTCTGCAAAGAAAATAAACAAATATATCTTTTTAATATCTTTAAAATATTTCATTTTAATATTTTTAGTATTTTTAATGGTATTTTATTTCATGTGGGTTATTTATTTTCTTTTTTTTCTTCTCCAGGTTGCCTAATACTCAGGGGTAATTTACCTAAAGTGTCTAATTATCGCCATTAAAAAAAAATAAAAAATAAGTGATGTTATTGTAAGTGTGGATTGAAGTGAGCAGCAGGGAGTGAGCGGTTGGTGAAGAGTGCACTAGATGAAGTGAGCCCTCCTTGGAGGCAGCGAGGCATTCGTGAGGGCCCAACAAATGCACGGCGGTCGCGAACCCCATCGATCTGAGGTATAATTCTCTATGAAACTGATGTATGAGGGCAGCCATTGACAGAAAGGGTAAAGACCACTTTGAGACGTCCCCTGTGAATAAGTATGATGGAAAATAGATTGTTGAAGAAGATTTATGTTTGTGCTCCGCTGCCACAGAGAGAGAGAGAGAGAGAGAGAGAGAGAGAGAGAGAGAGAGAGAGAGAGAGAGAGAGAGAGAGCTAACATGATCCTACATGCAATTCTGTGCACTTTACACACACACACACACATACTTTCCACATGGATGCACATGCATATGTCATCAGTACATATGGCTCTCATACACACGCTACTATAAATTCTCGATTCTGATTGGTCAGAAACTGTTGATGAATTTTCTCTAACTGCAGCGCTGACAGTTGTTCCAGCTGCAAGGTTTATAATTGTGGACTCATACCTCATCGTTTCCATAGTAACAACTCATTTTTATGGTCTTGTTTGGGTGTAATAAATGGATAAAAAACTCTGTGTGTGTGTGTGTGTGTGTGTGTGTGTGTGTGTGTATTGGGTTAGGGGTTACAGCAGGGTCAGTTTTACATAAAAGAGAAATTAGCTTCTGTCATAAGCCTGACTGACACTGTGTGTGTGTGTGTGTGTGTGTGTGTGTGTGTGTGTGTGTGTGAGTGTGTGTGTTTCTTTCCTGTTTTTCAATCATTCACTCATTATCACTCCATCCATCTTGCACTCTCTTCTCATTTACTCTTTTATTCTTCCTGATTTTTTTCCCACTTCTCATCCTTCTCCATCTCTCTCTCTCTCTCTCTCTCTCTCTCTCTCTCTCTCTTACTCTCTCTGTCTCTCTCTATTTTATTCAGTCTCATTCATTCTCCCTTTATCAGTCTCATTGTATTCTCTCTCTCTTATTCTCCATTCCTTTTCCTTCCTTCCCTCTCATTTGTTCTCTTTTATATTCTCTTCACACTCTAGCGTTTTTGCCTATCGCTTCTTTCCTCTTTTCTCATTCCCTCTCTTTCATTCTCATTTTGTTTCTCTCTCACTGTGTCATTTTCTCTCATCCTCTTTTTCCTTACCCATCTCTCCCTTCTCTCATTTTTGCGTCTTTCTTTCACTCTGTCACTCTCGTTCTCTTTTCTGACTTCTTTCAGTCTTTTATTCATTCTTTCACCTCCTCATTCTTTTTTCCCAATCTAGCATTTTGTCTTTCTCTCTTTTCTCGTCTCTCACTTTCTCTCACCCTCGTTCGAATTCTTCTTCTCTCATCCCTTCCCTCTTTTCTTCCTCTCCTCTCATGGCCTCCACCTTCACGAACAGGACGATCAAAACACTTCTAAAAATAAATCTATTTTTACGACTTTATTACTCTCATTCACACCATCATCACTTCATTCGGTCTTTTCTTTCCATCCTACAGCGTAAGACGCTTTCTGTGGCTTTTCAATGAACCTGAGGTGTGTGAAACCCCTAAACATTGATTTCTTTTTGTATTCTTTTATTCCTTTAATTAAGTTCTCAGCCTTTCTCCTTCTCCACGAGAATAATTACTTGCTTCAGTAACAAACCCTCATGCTCGATCAGACGGGTCCCATGCTCTTACTGTACATTTACATAATAATTAAAATTCAAGAATGCATGAAATGGATTTACTGTAATCTTGATTTTAGCTACTCGTTCCGAACGGCCGCTTTAACGTTAGACGCTTTCCTCTAAAGAGCTAACTCTTCACAGTGTGGCACACGGAGCACTATTTACCTTAATCCATTCCATGGAGATTATATTTGATTAATATTTACCATTTAATACTACACTGTAATATATACAGACCCCTGTGTGGACGCAGGAAAGGTATTTGGATCACCAGCAGGCATCCGAATGTATCACCAGATTAATATTTGACACTTTTTCCGACTTTTCAACTCACGTGGAAACACAATTTTTCCATCTAATCTTGATTTACAATCCTGTTCCAACACTTCTCATCAAATTCGACTTGCTTATTATGGTTCAGTTAAACATTTATATATTCTACAAATATACCTATCCAGTTTTTAATGTTTCGGATTAGTTCGCTCCTCACCCGAAGCCCTGCTTATCCACCAGCATTTATTTTCACCTCTATCTCTCGGCCATGACATGAGAGTTTTGGTAATCCTGTACGCATCATCATAACAAACTCGACTTACAAATGTTACACACGGACAAATGATAAATCCGACATCGAGTGTGTTAGATTTACAAATCTGTCCAATAGCTGCAAAGTAGTGTTATTGAAATTAATAATGAATATCAAAGACTCTGAAGCGACTGTAATTTAACTCTAAGTTGTACCTTAATTAAGCAATACAGTGGAAAAGCATAGGAATGCTCTCCCTTACGAATTTTCGCCTTGAGAATTGAAATCTTGCATCGCCATACGAAGCTTTTTCGGCATACGAACAAACGTAACCGAAGTCTGTTCTATTTTTAGCCCAAGCTTGGTGGCACGACTTCCTGTGAGGAGCCTTGACATGGAATGCTTGGCTTGGGCCAGTTCTTTGTAAGCCGCCATACAGTTTACATACGCTTCGTATTGGGAATATGGGTCTTATTTTTGGGTGGCTGGAGTGGATTTCTTGCATGTACATTATTTCTTATGGGAAAATTAGTTTTGCAATACAAATTTTTGCCTTAAGAACTCGCCTCCAGAAAGAATTCAATTCATATGCCGAGGTTCCGCTGTATCAGGATGTTACTTTTACACAACAGCTCTGAAATTAACCGGAAATAAATATCCAACTAAGTGAGATTTTGGATACAATACACTCATCTTCATGAGTGGAAACAGATCCCAATGAAGCCACACCCACTTTATGCATGTTGACTAGCTGGCTAGCTAGCGTTTATTGATTTGCACAATCCTGTTAAAGGTGCTTCCGGAAAAATCTTTCATCTGACAAGCTTTCAAATTTGAATTCAAAAAGTTATACTCCTTAAAAATATAGAGTTTGCATGTCAGCTAATGATATTGCTAATTCTACTGAAACATTTCAAACTAAAAAGTCCTAGTAATTTTATTTGGTGAATACAGACGACTAGGTGACATTTAAGACACGGTATTCCCAAACGTATTGTTTATTTTTGCCCCATTAGCGGAATCCCGATGAAGTCACGCTGCTCTACAGCACGTTGACTAGCCAGCTAGCTAGCTCACATTGATTCAAACATATCAGTTAAATGTATTTTGGGAAAATATTCTATTAATAAATCTTCATCTGATAAGATTTCATATTTGAAGTATTTTTGTTCACATGGGTTCCTTGTGGGTTCTCCAGTTTCCTCGAACTGTCTGTAGCCACACAGGTACTCAGACTGGCTACAGTTAATTGCCCCAGGGGTGAGTGTGTGTGTGTGTGAAGGGGTGTGAATGGTGCCCAGGTGTGATGGACTGATGTCTCATCCAGGGTCAGTTCTCCTGGCTTATGCCCAATGTTTCCTGTTTAGGCTCACAACCCACACCAGGATTATAGAGTTAATGAAGATGATAGAATTTCTGAATATATGGTTTTGAGTTTGTATGTTAAAAATTACAGCAGATGTGATGACACCAGTAATACCAGTCACTTGGTTTAATTTAAAACATTTGAGTTTTTGACAATTTGGTTTGGATAATAATAAGTGAAAAGAACTTTTGAACAATTTCTCTGGTAACCTTTGGCTGGTATTAAATCTTTTTTTTGTTGGCTCTGCAGTGCTGGAATTAATGTGGCATTATTTCTAGCCATAATCCAGTGCAGTGTACAGTCGTTGTTTGGCTCCATCTAATATTTTCTGGGTTTGACCTTAGTACATGTCTGTAGGTGTTCTGACTCACAGGTAATGTATTATGCAATTAACTATTGAATCAATCCAAATAAACATCCTCTTTAATCATGTCCACCTGGCCCTGGCCCTCATCTGACTCCTATCTAGATGTTTCAAAGTTCATGGTTATGATAAACATCTCACCAAGATAGCTTCTTCAAAACCGTCTCATTCCCAAAACCCTTAGAAATTCGAACGTGTGAGGCAATACCCTGTGAAGCTTTGTGCTCATGAAGTGATCTGATCCGTGCCTTTCCCAGAATGCCATTTTAAGAGCAGAAATCAAGCTCATAGCTGGATGTCAACCCCGCCTCCCAAATATTCTCTTTTTACCAAAGTCAGAGGCCACAGAAAGAGAAAATAAAACAGCCCAAAACAGCCACGGCATTCGTTTCAACCCTGGTGTCATGGCGATGGCGAACTCCATGTGTGGCCTCTGGCTGCAGCCGCTGGCTCTCTTCTTCCCATGCAGCCTCTCTGCAGGAGGGGATGATGACAATTTCTGAGGACTATTTATGTAATCCTGCTACACAAACAGCACTTTTAAACTCCTTCCAGCTGAAACTGGAGAAGACAAAGACCAATTAGATGCTTATTCTGTATCAGACATGGCTTTAGGTTGTTTTTTTTTTGTTGATGAAATGCATAATACAATTAGATCATAGTACAAGGCTAGTGTGAACTGAGTGGACATTTGTGTTAGGTTTGATCCAGACAGTTGTGTACAGCTTTGTTATTAGAGCAGCACAGAAGAAGATGTTTTGTATCTACTCCCTGTTCAGGGTCACCACAGCAGACCAACTGGTCCACACAACAACTTGGCACAGGTTTTACACCAGTTGCCCTTCCTGATACAACTCTCACATTTTTCTAGGCTGGGGACCAGCACTGCATCCAGCAACTGGGGATTGAACCCAATCCCAATGGTAGGCAAGAAACCTACCACTGAGCCACCAATGCCTGTTACTAGAGCAGCATAAATTTGATAAAAAAAAGAACCAATCTATTTGAAAGACAGTTGCCCCATGAGGAATCTTATTTTGTTCAACATTGTATAGGTTATACCATAATTCAGTTTAGCAATGCAAACTATTAATGGTGCTTCGATGGAGAATTGTTCAGGGCTTGGCATGATGGTACAACAAGTAGCATCATATCCTTACAGCTGCAGGGTCCCTGCTTTGATCCTGACTTTAGGCTACTGGGTATATCTGGTTCACCTTTTGCATGTTCTCCACATGTCCATCTGGGTTCCCTTTGAGTTCTCCATTTCCTCCAACATCCCAACAAAACTAGCGATGCTACATTTCTCCTCGGTGTGAATGTGTATCTGTGATACTACCATAGCCTGGCTTACCATACAGGGTGTATTCCCGACTTCCCAGGGTGTATTCCCGACTACTGCTCAGCATTCCCGGGATAGGATCCAGTTCCGCCTGAAAGACCTGCCTACTGAAAACGAATAAATTCTGATTTATGCATTCATAGGTTTTTGGCCAGCTAGCTGTTGTTCAGCTACGGAGCAACTGAGATAAAATAATTTATATTTCTTATTAAGGTAATGCCAGGAGGTTAATGTCTCAAGATTTATCCACTACAGTAGTGTTTTTTTTAATGATTGAGATAGAAAAATGACCTTGTGGCCACAGGATCTTAAGCTTGGAAATGATTGATAGTGTTACACTTTAATCTTGGAATAAAGCATTAAAAAACATAAAGACATGAATGTGATTTAAGCATTTTTTCCTAATATTGGTATCTTCTGGCATAAATTATAAATTCAAGACCACCTTGTTTGATAGTTTGTTGCCTCAATATATTAATTCCTGACCATTCTTTACTTCAGCATCATTGTATGATGCATCAGACATTAGACTGGTTTTGTTTTTAATGTCATGAATCTGAAGCAATAACATAATGAATCATACGAGTTGTTCTGCTCTCGAGAAGCAAAGGGTAAAAAAGGGCAAAAATATATGTTCTTTTGTTGACCTGCCACTGGAATGTCAAGAGGTTGAGCAGACACTGATGCCATTGCATGCATGAGAAGTAATTTCCATAATGCACCACGCATTCATCTCACAATCCATTCAATAAAACACTTGTAATTGGTTATGAGGTCATAAGCGTTAAGACGGGACATTGAAGTGTCTATAAGGAAGGATGGTGTAATCAAACTGAGGCTTCTTTCCGTACTACAAGGAATTATATCTTTGATTCGGCAAATTAGAGCTAAAATGTCTTTGCTTGTTTTGTGTAACCAGAGAGTATGACTGAAGCTCTATGGAGATCAGGAGATGTCACCCACTCGCTGCTGTCAATCACGCGTGTGATGGACAGAAGCGTGTTCAGCCGATGAGACGAACTGTCAGCCCCATCATCGTACCCTGCGGGGTAATTCAAGCCTCAGGAATAAAGCGTCTCTCGGCACAAGCACCTTCTTTATCTCTCCTCGAGAACAGGAGATGACACCAGCAAGATCTTCGCTTCAGATTTTGCTCTCTTCCCAAAGCACTTAATGTGATCAGAGAATTAAAATTTCAAACGGGTCATTTCATGATAGCCCGGGCCCCAAGATGCTCGGACGCTGGCTTTGGGTTTCCTGTTGCCGCAGTGTCATAGCTACTCTCTCTCTCTCTCTCTCTCTCTCTCTCTCTCTCTCTCTCTCTCTCTCTCTCTCCCTCTCTCTCTCGCTCGCTCGCTCACTCTGCAGTGTTTGATGTGATCAGGTAAATTTATTACAGGCCGTGAGGTCATCGAGATTTTCTGTAATTGGACCTTGGCTGAATTGTATTAACAGATCTATGCGGCAGTAAACCATGGCATTTACATTTAATTAGTTTTATTGAACTGCTGACCATTTTATTTGTAAGTCCACCCAGCGTTATGATCGAGGGCATATTTTAATGATCTTTAAATAAGACAAACAAATGTTGCTCTCGACCTGCCTGAAATGATGTCTCACGCTGTTATGAAAATAACATCAATGAGGACGTGTAAGACGTAGCCATTTTTCAGAAATATGCCGATTGCTAAAGACTCTGGATTTACTCTTTTGCTCAGTGCAGAAGATTTTCAGCCTAAGAACGTTTACTAATATAAACATTACCTCTTTCAGTTCCAAAATAAAATTAGCCACACAGTACTGCTATTTACATCTTTAACAGAATTAGCACATCCTTAGCACATCTAGAAGTATTAGCTAAACTAGACAGATTCCTAAACACAGCACTGCACAAATTTTGACAACCCAGTAAGCTAATATCTCTTTACAGTGTATGCCTGACATTAGCTAAAACCAAGCAAGCCAAATATTAACATGTAATTAAAACCAAGATAGCTAAAATACAATATAAGCTAATTATTATAATGTGGTAACTGTAATTATCAAGTCATGAGCAAGGTAGGCAACATTGTGTAAAGCTTAAGCTGACTAATAAGCTAACTAAGTATTATATTATGTAATAATACCAAGCACTGTGATGCTAGCTAACATTAGGCTAATTATTATAGTGTGGTAACAGCTAAAAAAGTGAAAATTTGACTCATTTTAAAAGTGGGAACTAATAGCCTAGATCACTAGCAAGGAAGTTAACCTCAGCCAGGTTATCAAGCTAGGTAAAATTAGCATAAATATTAGCTAGGTGGCAATACAGCAAATGATATTTACTGTTTGTTAATGCAGGCAAGTTTTTGTTAGTGTATATTCCTAGCACACACCTGTTTTAGCATGCTGTTAAATGTACGTTTAAATAACATCAGGTGTTTTTTATTTATATCTTTATGAATTGTATTGCCAAATGGTGGGCAAAAATAGCAAATATTTAATACAATCCACACATGAGGAACTAAGAGAGTGTAAGCAGTTAGCATATGGCAGCAGTCTGGTCTCTGAGTTAAACCTCCATGTGACGGCAGCAGCTGTAGCGTGTTAGCCGTCGAGTCTGAGGTTGTCATAAAGTGCCTCTGAAGTAGCCACAAGTGAAGCCGCTGTCAATTTCAGCCATAGTCTCCGAGCCTGGCTTTCCACTCCAAAATGTCTGCTCTGGCTCTTTCAGTCATGTCGCAGCACCAGCATGCCCTTCGTTCAGAGGCTTTGCTTCACATATAAACGCTCTCGTCATTGTCTGGTCTGTCTTTGCGTCGCAATGTTTGTTTCTCTGGGTTTCTGCCTCTGCTCTCGGGCCGTGCGGTTGATGAGAGATGCAGCTCTGTCCGTCGGGGCCTGCGGAGGGATAAGCTTCCCGTGTTTTGCTATGAAAGCGATTCTGAATGTAACCAAAGAAACTCACTTAAACGGCTGAGGACCAGGACTGAATAATTCAGCGCTTACAATCAATTTTAACCCCCCATGGGTGTGTGTGTGTGTCTGTGTGTGTGTGTGTGTTGGGGGGGGGGATTGCAGGCGGCTCATGGGAATGTTGACAGCTATGTGCACAATGCAGCTCTTTAGCAACATGAGGAAAGCAGGGACAGAAAGAGAAGGTGTGTGTGTGTGTGTGTGTGTGTGTGTGTGTGTGTGTGTGTGTGTGTGTATTTTAGTCGTGCAACTGATAAAACTGTTTATGACTGATGAATCTGCTCATGTAAAATATGATGTATGGGGAATTTGTAAAAAATTAAACCCAGTTTTTATTTCGATTAAAATACTTAAAAACCTTTGAGTTTTTGAGCAGGTGCACAAGATGAATGGATGGATGGAAGGCTGGATGGATGGATGGATGGATGGAAGGATAGATGGAAGGATGGAAGGATGGATGCAAGGATGGATGGATGGATGGATGGATGGATGGATGGAAGGAGGGATGGATGGAAGGAGGGATGGATGGATGGATGGATGGATGGATGGATGGATGGGAGGGAGGGAGGGAGGGAGGGTGATGGATGGACGCATAGATGGATAGACGGATGGATGGATGGATGGGACGATGGATAGATGGATGCATGGATGGATGGAGCTTTGGGACAGAGGAATGAGATTAGGAAAGAATCTGTAAATGCAGATAATCCGTTCCAGCCACCCAAAAATATGACCAATATTCCCAATACGAAGCGTATGTAAACTGTATGGCTGCTTACAAAGAACTGACCCAAGCCAAGCGTTCCATGTCCAGGCTCCTCACAGGAAGTTGTGCCACCAAGCTTGGGCTAAAAATAGAACAGACCGCCCACGCCACCGATCTGTCAACAAAAAAAAGCCAGAAAAATCACCTAGCGTTTGAACGCGTGCCGAAGGCGTATGCCGAAAATGCTTCGTATGCTGATGCAAATGTTTAGCAAAATTTCAATTCTTAAGGAGAAAAGACTGAACGCTGACTCGAGTCCTACAGATTCTAATAAAAACTTTTACTCAAGAAACACAAGAACACTGATGTACTGTAACACTAACAGGATAAAAAAACAGGTGTTGGTTTTCCTGGTACATTAAAGACACACCGTTATATTAATGCACACTATCATTTTCCTCCCACAGCCCGTATGCGATAAACTACACAGCGAAGCAGAAAATATACTTTTGTTGTATAATGGCGTATATTGAATGACTATATAATCTGTTGTGTCAGTCGGTGTGTGTTTGAGGAAGCACGTTGGCACGTTCCCAGCGGCGCGGTGTCGATTTCGCAGCCGCACCATCCCGCATTGACAGCAAGCTGCTACATCACTCTGTACAATAAGCAGCATCATAATGGCCGAGTGGATTATAGCAGTTGTGGGTGGTAAGAGACAGACACAAGACACTGCAAGCCCTATAAATTATTTCTGTCCTGCTGTGGGTAGGACGGGGTGCAAAAAAACGTCCTCTAGATCATACACTGCGGTTTCGACAATGTCAGGAGCGTGAAAAGCTCTCACTTCTCACAACATTATAGAGTGTTATCGAGAACCTAGCTGGAGGTTGAGCATTGTAAACGCTCGGAAACTGGAATAAAACTTCACGGCTGTCTAGCAGGGCTTTTATTTTTAACATTTTCCTGGAAGAGTAGAGGAATATTAAAATGAGATAAACTATAGATTTGTTCATATATTCATAGAAATGTTCCAAAAAAACTAAATTTTTTGTCCACACAAATGTTTGTATCTTCAAAGTAAATGTTGATATCAAACCCATTTCTCCTCTCTGAGATGCTCCAAGTGCTTGTTCATCTAAAAAGCAGCTCAAATTTCATCTTCAACCAGGAAAATTCTGTGTAAGGTTATCCAACAGAGGGAAAAACACACGTCTAAGACACACTGAAAGCCGACAGACTCGTTTTATATCAGACTCACAGGCAGAAAATCATTCACTTATATCATTTATTTTGATTAAAAACGTCCCATAAGTCAATTTCCATTTCCAGTGGAATGG
Source organism: Hemibagrus guttatus (assembly GCA_033459395.1). Classification (NCBI taxonomy): domain Eukaryota; kingdom Metazoa; phylum Chordata; class Actinopteri; order Siluriformes; family Bagridae; genus Hemibagrus; species Hemibagrus guttatus. Next base: position 17,137,925 of record JAUCMX010000022.1, on the reverse strand, counting down.
AAAATCAGTGTACTGGTATGAAGGGTTAGTGTTCAGTACATCATAATCACTTCCTTATGCTTTACTCAGATATTACTTACATTACAAACTTTTTTTTTTTTTTTTTTTTTTTTTACAAAAGACTACAAATAAAAAGTTATTATATTGTTTTTATATTGTTAATTCTAATATTCTTTTAATTTATTGTAATAGAATTCGATTTTTTATTTAGAAATATCTCCCATTTCTAAAGAAAAAAAAGCTCTAATTATATAATTATTTAATTATAAAATTATATGTTTAATTATATAATAATTCTAAAAATAATTTATAATAATAAAAAAAACTTATAATTATTTTTTCAGCATGATTTCTTATGTTGATTTGCTTTTTTGCTTCATAATATTTTTTTTTTTTTATTATGAATTGCACCATATATCTAATAAAAATGGCACCTTTGCATATACATTTATTAGCTATTTTAGGAATAAGCCTGTTAATCTAGTAACTAATAAACGTGTCAATTAATGATAGTTAATGTGTAAGATTTTGGTCACATGACCAAATTGTTCGTTCCACCTGTGCACATGCACTTGCTGTATATAGTTTTCTGTCTATTTTAAAAAATATTGCCTGTATTAATCAAAAATACTAAATGAAAATGAATGATATATGTTTTAAATGGTTTGTCTGAAATATATATAGATATGTAATATGAAAAGAAACGGAACACGATCGGATTATCACACCGACTCTCTGACTCTCTCATGACAGCAGATTAAAATAGCTGAACTGCGCAAGTCCATCATCTCTCTGTTCATCTTCCAAAAGCTCGTCGGTTCTGTTTTCGCAGAGCGTTATGGACTCGTGTGAGCGTTCTTCCCAGCCATGGCTGAGGTCCAAGTCGCTCCTTCGTGCGCTCATCTGCTGGTCTGAGAGGTCAGAGATGTCGAGCTCACTTCCTGAACATCTGTCTGAGCTGATCAAAGGCCGCCGGGCTATTTCTGTGCTCCACAGAGCTCCAGAGCCGCAGGCAGATCCACCGTCTTCTGTTTGTTTATCATTCCATAATGTTTCTACTATTTGTTTTTATTTCGCATTTATTTTCATTTGCGTTTTCTTGGTCCGTCCTGCTTGCGGGAAGCGTGGGTACATTTATGCTTTTATAATTTAGATTGGAAACTGATGTTTTTGTTGGACGCGAGCCAGCGAGAGACTGATGGAGTTGGCTCCGATGTTGACGTACGAGGGTTTGAAGACGTTCAAAAATACTTTTTTACTTTTTTCCCTGTCTTTCTCTTTCTCCTTTCACTTTTTCTTTTACCCATCCCACTTCCATTTCTCTTTCTTTTTTTCATGTTCTCTTTCTTTCCATTCATACATTCTTTCTTTCTTTCTTTGTTTCTTTCTTAACCTTTCACAGAACTTTTGTCTGAATAACTTTCTAAATGCCTTTCATCCTTCCATCATGTTCAGCTGCTTGCACAGTAATTCCAGTAAATACACATGTAGTTGTGTGCACAGTAGTGTGTGTGTGTGTGTGTGTGTGTGTGTGTGAGAGAGAGAGAGAGAGAGAGAGAGAGAGAGAGAAAGGCAGCCCTCCCAGGTGATTCGAGAGTCAGCACCATCCTTCTGAGGTCAGCATGTTTCCATGATGTTGTTATTAATGTCAGATCAGCATGCTAGCCTCGAGCGAGAGGGAGAGAGAGAGAGAGAGAGAGAGTGTGTGTGTGTGTGTGTGTGTGTGAGAGAGAGAGAGAGAGAGAAAGAGAGAATGTTGCAAGAGAGAGAGAGAGAGAGAGAGAGAGAGAGAATGCTGCAAGAGAGAGAGAGAGAGAGAGAGAGAGAGAGAGAGAGTGCTGTCACAAAGAGAGGCTTTGTTTATGTCCTTCAGTCTTGGCCACACACAGGCTTTAGCAAGCGAGCATTTCCTGTCCTAATTCATTCTCTCCTCTGTCGTTTGCATAACATATGCTTCTATTAGCAAAAGAGGAAAAAAAGGTTGCCCTCTTCCTCCAGGTTTCACATTAATCATTTCATCACTACATCTTTCCAGTGTCTCAGGGAAAAGAACTAAAGCAAGTCCTTAAACTACTCCAGTGCTAAGTTAAAATAATGGACAGGTAGGATGAGACGTTAGGGTGAGCTCTTGTCTCTGGGCCAAGAATGAATACATTTTACTTTATTTTAAATATTTACAACCATCTAAGACATACTGGTGTGTGATGTTTGTTCATTCATATATTTTTACTGGTCACGCTGGATCTGAAGCATATCTGAGGAACAGTGGGCAGGAGGCAGGAATACACCCTGGATGGGACACCATTCTATCATGGCACTAGTTCCCTCCTAACAAGCCACACCCCCTCATCCCCACCAATTCCACACAGCCACCCCACATCCCCACCCCCTATTCCCCACCCCCTCGTTCCTACCACCTCATCCCCTCCATGCCAAACACGACACCCCCATCCCCTCATCCCTTCCCAATCCCTGCCATTGCCATACCTACTCCCCCTAATCCCCAGCATTGGCACACCCCTCCTACCTTGCCACACCCCTTCCCTCTTCATCTCCACCAATGACACACATCTTCCCCACATCCCACCCCCTCAACACTACCACGTCATTCCCCTTCATCCCTGCCATTGCCACAGCCCCTCGCCTCCCCCCATCCACACCATTGCCACACCTACTCCCTTTAATCCCCACCACTGGCACACCCATCCCACCTTTCCACACCCACCTTCATCCCTACCATCTCCACACCCCCTCCCTCTCACCCCCCCCATCTCTGTCACTGCCACATCCTACCCCACCCACTCATCCCCACCATTGCCACACCCCCTCCCACTTACTCCGTCATCCCTGCCATTGTCACCCCCCTCCCTCTCACCCCCCTCATCCCTGACATTGCCACATCCTACCCCACCCACTCATCCCTACCATTGCCCACTTACCCCCTCATCCCTGACATTGTCACACTCCCTCCCTCTCACCCCATCATCCCTGCCATTGCCACACCCTACCCCACCCCACCCATTCATCCCCATCATGGCCATACCCCCTCCCTCTCAACCCCTCATCCCTGCCATTTCCACATCCCCTCCCACTGACACACCCCTCCACCCTTGCCACACCCCCTGCCTCTTCATCTTTACCATTGCCACACTCCATCGCTTCCCACAACATCACCATATCCCCCTCATCTCTACCATTGCCACATCCTACCCCACCCACTCATCCCTACCATTGCCACACCCCTACCCTGCCCCCCTTTTTTTTGCACAAAAAACAATAACAAAACAAGTTAATAACTAAAGCGATGTAGCAGAGGATGAGGAAGTGTCAGAAACACAACTGACAGTTAATCCCTAGTGATCCTTGTTTGGTCACGCCCACTTTGCATTAACAGAAACAGATGCAGGGACAGATTGTGCTACACTCTTCCTCTAGTATCAAACCTCACACCAAAGAACTCCAGGCTAGTCAGCTACATGTGCGGAAAATAATAAAAACACTACATTATTCATTACAAAATTGTTCCTGTAACCAACGGCAACCATGATACAACTCAACACACGCATATGATTTTGATGATTTTGATGGGAATGTAGACAGACGCTTCTGCTGTGGTGTGTTTCACTGTATTTCTTGAGATATACACACCATCTCTCTCTTTCTCTCTCTCTCTCTCTGTCTGTGTGTGTGGCCTTGCTTGTTTTATCTCTGTGTTTAGGAATCAGACCGCAGGGTGTCATCTGCTGCATTGTGTGTCACGAAAACACATGCATACCCAACATGTCGTGGATCTGCAACACACAAAATAATACACAAACAAGGACTCGGAGATGTCCTTAAACGAGCTTCATCACTTGTGTAAACAGCACGCAAACGTACGATTCACTAATAATGCTGTGTGAGAGCGCTGGCTTTCTGCACTAATCCCTCATTTCTGCACCTCTTGTGGATCAATAGTCATTTACATGCAGCCTTTAGGGTCTGCGCTTTTATTAAACCATGTGACAGTAATCTCCTGGCGCAAATATATATATATATTTATTTATTTTATTTTTTATAGCTATTTTTAAATACACACACAGGAGAATCATCACTCATAATACAATTTACTGCATTACATTGCTAAATGCTAATGAGGCTGTTTTATTTCTTGCTAACAGAAAATGCTAGCTGAGGAAAAAAATGGACTGTTTCTAAGTCTGTAATTTTTTTTATTTTTAATACACAATATCATTCACACACAAGGCCTCATGTCATATCAACTCTGAAAAATATTTAAATGTGCTGAATGAAACCAGATTTCATTCACTGTTAGCACTGTTAGCATTTCAAGTGAAGTGTCACTTAGCCATGGATGCTAAATCCCACTGACAGGGCTAGTTATCAACACTCAAACGTGTCACATTGATTTTGCAAGACAATAACATCTTTGATGCTTTATACGATGGCTTGTATGAAGTAAACAAGGTGACAGATTTACCTCTCTCACAAAGTTGGATAAAGTTCATGAATAAACCAAAACAAAGCTAATGGTAGGATTTGTGTCAGCATTCCTGCTATCAAAAAAGAATTCAGTCATTTTTCAAACAAACATGTTTTGAAACATGATTAGCGAGGATGCAACTGGAATGCTACTATTAGCCCTATTTGCACTATTAGCACCTCTTCTTTATAGTTTTTTTTGCAATTATACATTATATTTCAATATGTCCAATCTCATGTTTTCTTCTGTATTACCTGTGTTAGCATTTTGAGTGCTTACTTAGCAATGACTGCTATAACTCAATGATTCAGATATCTGTAAATGTCATATCAACACATTTGGAAACTTTCTTCTAAAACACTTAATCTTTGAAAACCATTAAAAAACTGAGGTAATGCTAAATATTAACCATGTTAGCATTGCCAGTGAGTGCTACTTGCAGCAATGGATGTTAAAATCCATTGACCCGGGTCATGTCTTTATAGTAAAACATAAAGTGGCATTTAAAAATAAAAAATGGCATGCTATAGCATATATTCATCTAAATTATTGTCTAATAAAAAGTGACACAGAGAGTAGAGCGAATGCTAACGGCAGCGAGATCATGCTAATCGGTTCACCATTAGCTGTGTTAACATTTTGAGTGACACATTTGTTGTAGTATCAACAATGTCTGCCTCCATCCTTGAGCTCTTATCCTTGTCTTCATGCCCCAGACATCCTTCATCCTTTACGTGTTTCGCGCAAACACCGCCGACCTGCTAATGGGACACTTAGCCGTCTGGGCTTATGTCATCCAGTCCCAGCGCGGTGCATCGGATGGCTGTGCTATCGGCCGCCCGCCTCCCCCCATCGATCTGCGGCCAGCAACCGGAGCCCCGTGGTGTCCCCCTTCACCATCTCCTGTACCCACACACACAAACACACACACGCACACACACACACACACACACACACACACACACACACACACACACACACACACACACACACACACACACACATCACACTACAGCACCCTGTTACTGCTAGCCTGACCTTCACCTGAACTGACAGACACTCAAGATGGAGTAAATCCCACTGTAAACACTATAGTAGTATGAAGAATGCTTGGAAAAAACACAACCTTGATATGTTTTCTTTAAATAGTACTCTCAAAGTTCATTCACTGGCCACTTCATTAGGAACACCTGCCATCCATGTATCAACCATCTGATATTTTGAAATTTTCAGTACCTCCTGTAGATTTCTGTTTTTGACTGACATGAGCGCAACCTGATGTGTTTTCTGCTTCCTGTCAGCTCGAAGTATTCTGGCCACTCTGCTCAGTACTGTCGCTTCCTTTTTTGTCTTTTACACCATTCTGTGTAACACTGTTGTTTTTAAAAATCCCAAGAAATCTCTGAAACAGCCAATCCATGCCACTCAGATCACATTTTTACCCCTATTGCTATTTGATGTGAACTTTATTAGGAGCATGAAGCACATGGTGAGCTTTTCCAGACCACAACACACTATATTTTCTGGTTCATAAATGTAGCTCCACCTCATTAAATTAAATTGGCTGATTGTATGTATAAATTCTAGATATATTATGGTAGTACACTGTGCCGCCTATGACCTCATCAAAACGAGTATATTCAACACAACCCAGTTTTCATCCTCTTCTTTTAAAGACCTTAATTCCTCTGATCGCCCCTCTTGTTCCTTATTGTCAAGCAGCATGGCCGCTTGATTTATGCTGTCTCATTTAGTGAGGGAGTCTTCCTCCTGTGGCCTATGTGTATGTGTGTGTGTGTGTGTGTGTGTGTGTGTGTGTGTGTGTGTGTGTGAGAGAGAGACAGAGAGAGAGAGAGAGAGAGAGAGAGAGAGAGAGAGAGTGAGTCTGCAGCCCTCCTGCATGGCCCATCATCTTCATCTAATATTAATAGCGCATCCGTCTTCTGAACAAGGCCTCGATAATGAAAGACCAAATTAAGAGAAGGAGGGTGATATTGATTAGAGAGTATGTATATAGCTCTCTCAAAGAAGAAGAAAAAGAAAAAGAAGAAGTGTATCTGATAATGAGCATGTAGTTTTGTACTTTTTGTCCCAAATGCCACCTTGGGACACCACCCACCTAGATACATGAGAAAAACAGGCAACTGACCACTGAACATGACCCCATCATGGGTCTAGTGTTTCCTGTTGTTATGCAAAAAAAACATAGATTTTAGCATCCTAACTTCAAGGCAGGATGTCACTTAAACGCGACGCAATGTCTAGATGTTTAGACAATGAGCACAAAAGCTCAATATTTAACAACAACTAACCCAAAAATAAGCAACGGCCGTAACTGTTGTTTAGTCGAATAGATGCATACACAGAAATGGTCTTGTTTGCAATGAATTGAATATGTCCACTCTGAACTCCTTCTCTGAAGCGCTGTGTGTGGTCCTGCTTCTCAGCGCCTCACCACTGCGGCCACTTCTGTTGTTTTTTTTCGGCTTCATTTTTCAGCACAGACCAGCATTGCTTATAATAAAACCGTATTATGGAAACATTTAGGAGTCCTGACAGACAGTGACGAATTCAAATATTAACACCGAGATATGACAAAAAGGGCATCCAAAGCCGCCTGCCACTGCTCGCATAAACCATATGAACAAATGGAGGCCGAGTTGGAGCTACCAGCTTGCTCGTCCTGGCCTGGCTGGCTGAGATCGATTCATCTTCAAATAAGTACAAAGATTACTGAGCCTTTAGTGAGCGTTCATTTGATCTATTGTCATTTTAGCAGACAGTTGTGAAGTATAGTCATGATGTTGGGGATTTTAATGGCATATAGATCAACTCTGTGTGTTAACCTTTAACAAGCAAGTCAAGGGCAACAATGACAAAGAGGAAAATGCTTACAATGGAAAATATATTGCATGAGTCTAAATAAATTCTAGTTTATAAGTGATATGTCTAGTAGTGATATGAATACCAATATGATCGATATTGCAGAAAACTTGATAGGACCTTGTAGGAGTAGGATCCTGAGGCGAACTGAGGGTTTTGACCTCAGTGTAAACAGGTATTGAATCTTGACTCAAGCAAAAGACATGAAAGCTTCAGGGAAGCCTGAGTATGAGGATTGAGACTGAACCAGAAACAGGAACCAGGAAGAGCAGGCGTTTGTAGACCTTAGGATAGGAACAGGAGCTTGAGGGCCTTGGGATGGCACACATAAAATCCCTAAAGAGAAGTTAAATCAAGATTGGCATAAAGAAAATTCAAGTCTCTGGACGGCTGGAGTAGGATCTGGATTAATACAGGAACTCGTACTCTTCATTATGGTGAAAATAGCATCCGAAAGGCAGCAGGAGCTTGTAGGCCTTGTAGGATGGGAACAGGGAACAGGAGCTTGTGGAGATCAGGATGGCAAGTCTGAGACACAGATTGAAACAGGAAATTTTAAGTGGTAGGATCAAGATTGTAGCTTGGGTTTTTAGACTTCTGGATAGGAACAGGACCTTGTTCCTAACAAGAAGAGGATCCAGAGAGGCTGGAGAGTTATTCCTCTGTGGGAAGCCTTAAAGAAAACAAAAATTGTTTTCCAGTTTGAACCTTTGTGGAAGCTAAGAACCTTTGGTTAGGCAAAGGACCCACTCCAAGAGTGTATTCTTAAATTTTTAATACCTAAAATTGATCAGGAACGTAAAATTGGTCTTTGGAACGCCTGTAAAAAAAAAAAAGGGGGGCCTTTAAGGGTTCATTCAGCAAGTAAGGGTCATTAGGTTCCTGAAGCGGTTCTAGTAAGATACACTTCCTTACAGGAAAAGATGGAATCTTCAAGGAGTCCACCAGAGCACAAGGTTCCAGCACTACTTTACTGGTATCCCCTGTCCAGTACACTTAAATTTGTACCTAATTTAACTAATCACTAATCTGTGTCAGAGCAGGGAAACCCGGTTTGGGGACCGCAGGACTACAGGAACCTCTGCACCGAGGGACAACCAAAGAGTGTGAGCTTCAGGATGGAAAGATTGTTATACAGATTGAAGAAGGAACAAATTGGCCTAAGGATTGGTTGGGGGGTAGGGTTAGCTTGCATGCCTCAGGATCTGCACCCTATGATTGGGGTAGTGGCACTCCATGCCAGGCAACAGTTAAGAAAATTTTCACAAGGCTATTATTTATCTGCTAAGCTTCATTCCTCTCTTCTGAGCTAAGTCTAAGCATAAGCAGGACCACTTTGTTTTTCCAGTGTAATCCCTAATGTTTAAAGTGGATGTCTAATAGACTAAGCCAGAAAAAAAACCTAGAATATTTGCTGCTCCGGTCTTGACACACAGTGACAGATGCTGAATGAACGTGGCAGCACGCATATTGCATGAGCTATGCCAAATGTGGCTATTATGGCTCTAAGCCATGTGAGCTCTCCCTCTCTCTTCATGAGTAGGACCATCAGTTTGTCGTCCCTCGGGACCGACATGGAGAGAGAATTTCGCCGTTGTGGGTGCTAATCACGTCAGGCGGTTTAGGCTTTCATAAACAAAGAGGCCAAAAATTAGGCCACTCAAACAATCTGGTAATTCAGTAGCGCAGAGGAGCTGCCACTATTTATTCGCTGAGGATTATGAATGAGTGTGCAAAGCCGTTGCCCTCTTAATGAGGAGCCTGTGATAGTACAGCTGCTCACAATTAAAACGGACTTCCCTGGGCCGGCCCGGGGCTTGGCCCTGCGTAAATAAACGCCAGGTTTTGGATGAGGTGGAGGCAAGGAAACCCTGCAACAACAAGGTTTGATTCAACTGAAGGTGAGAGAGAGAAAAAAAGAGAGAGAGTTAGAGAGAGAGAGAGATCTCCCTGCCCTGACCTGCTACTTAACAAATGATTCTGCTCCGAGGGTTTTGACTATAGACACACACACACACACATATATATATATATATATATATATATATATATATATATATATATATATATATATATATATATATATATATATATATATATATATATATATATATATATATATATATATATATATATACAAACACACACACACACACACACACACCTGCATTCACACACTGATTAGTAGCTTGATGACATCATCCCTCTCCTCTTAACTTACTTGCATTGCTCATAACATGCACACAGAGATTAATTTCCAATTTAGGTGCAGTAATCTAATAAAAATATTAATGGCACCTTTGGGCATACTTGCCTTGTGAGTAGGAAGAGAAAACAATGAATTATCTCAAAGTATTAGGGAAAAAACTGACAAACGTTTTAAACACACAAAGATCCTTTGTGAGGAATTGGAAAAGACATAAATGAAATAAGAATAAATAAATAAATAAATGAATGAATGAATGAATGAATGAATAAATAAATAAATAAATAAATAAATGCTGATGAGTCCATGAGTCATGGTTTGGGAGAAAGAAAAAAAAAAGGAAACAATTCAAACCATTTGTTTTTAATGTGATTATGTTTTAAACAAGATTTTTTAATTTATTTTAAATTTCCAAACCTATTGAAGGGACAGATGGCACTGATTTATTTGTTGTTTATTTCTTTTCATTGTTCATAGTTATAAAGCATGTTTCAAACATCCCACGTCACTTTAAGGAGGAATTTCTTTGTTAAGACCAAAAAATTAACATACTTCTGGCATGACAAGGACAATTCCTTTCAACATAAAATATTTAAATATAATTTTTTTTCTGGGGGGGGCACGGCGGCACAGCGGCTTAGTGGTTAGCACGTTTGCCTCACACCTCCAGGGTTGGGGGTTCGATTCCTGCCTCCGCCATGTGTGTGTGGAGTTTGCATGTTCTCCCCGTGCCTTGGGGGTTTCCTCTGGGTACTCCGGTTTCCTCCCCCAATCCAAAGACATGCATGGTAGGTTGATTGGCATCTCTAAATTGTCCGTAGTGTGTGTGATTGCGTGAGTGAATGAGAGTGTGTGTGTGCCCTGCGATGGGTTGGCACTCCATCCAGGGTGTATCCTGCCTTGATGCCCAATGACGCCTGAGATCACAGGCTCCCCGTGACCCGAGAGTAGTTCAGATAAGCGGTAGACAATGAATTTTATTTCCTTTTAGGAACCTTTCCAGAGGAAATCCGAGGTTTTTCGCAGCACGGTGCTCGTCCATAGCGGTCAGCACCAACACTCTGAGATGAGTTACTCCTTCCTGAGAGCCTCGACTCGCTAATCAATCTCTGTGAATACATAGTTTCGTAACCTTGACTTTCTAGATAAAGTTGCACCTGTCAGTGCAAAAGGTCATCCTCAGATGTTAATTAACCTGGAGGGAAATTAACCAACCAGGGGTTTAGGAGTGACATTTTGCAAAAGGGCTTTAATCTCCAAACCCTCTCCATTTTTAGCGTTCCTTCTTCTTAAGAAACATGACCGCCGAGTGTCTGCCGTCGACCTGTTTCTGGAGTTTCAGAGCGCAAGTTCAAAAATGTGTCCGAGTTCAACGTCTCCGCATGTCAGATGGTGTAATTAGTGCACAGTAGTGATGAGATACCTGGACCATTACTGCCTCCTGCTGAAGAGAGAGCATTCACAGCTCTCTAGAGTGTCTGCAAAACACACACTGATGATCAGCTTTACATCAGAGGAAAGAAAAAAAACACTTCTAGTAGTGTTTCATGGAGTTTAGCATCAGGACTATTTATTCCTTTGAGCCTCGGTGCTCCAAATCGGGTGTGTGAAGTATAGGCAGGGAATCGGCGATTTTCTAATTTTTTCGTATTAAAAAGCTCTATAAATGGAATATAATGACATTTTTAATTTAACAAAAAAATGGGTTCTACATGTGAATATATATACAAAACATTATTATAGACATTTATTACATTTATTAATATCTGGAGTATAAAATAAACATCTATTGTGATTTTTTTTACTAAGGTAAAAATCATTTTTCTTCTGGAAATTTCTTTATCTTCGAATTTTGCCTATCATATCCATCATATCAGACAGGTTAAATTTAAGATTTAAGAATCGGGTGAAAGATTGCCTTTCGTTACTTGTTTGCTTCTTTTGCCTTGGAAAACTGGGACAAAAAAAAACATGATAAATAAATAAATAAATAAATAGATAAATAAATAAATAAATAGATAGATAGATAAATAAATAAATAAATAGATAGATAGATAGATAGATAGATAGATAGATAGATAGATAGATAGATAGATAGATAGATAGATAGATAAATAAATAAATAAATGCTAATAGACTTAGATTTATTTTTCCAAAGAAAAATAGAAAAACAAAGAAAAATTCCAAGCCATTTGTTTTTAAATGTGATTACATTTTTAAACAAGATTTTTCTTTTTTTTTTCTTTTAAATTAAATTTCAATTAAATCCTATTGAAAGACTTTCTAATGAAAGGACAGATGGCACTGATTTATTTACTGTTTATTTCTTTTCATTGTTCAAGTTTTAAAGCATGTAACATCCCACGTCACTTTATGAAGGAATTTCTTTTAAAAGATCAAAAAATGAACATACTTGTGGCACAACAAGGGCAATTCCTTCTTGCCCTGATCTTATAACAGTCTCCACAGGCTGCCTGAACCCCTCCTCCCTCTCTCCCTCTGTTTCACATTCCTCCTGCTGTGAATCTTAGCCTGTCATTAGCTGTTTTGCCCTCGACATGCAGAAGGAGGAGATATCAGTGATCATAAGCCAGTCTTGTACCCCCCACCCCACCGCATCCCGTACACACACACACACACACACACACACACACACACACACACACAGACACACACACACACTTCCTGATTCCTATGTGACCCTTCCATGGCCATCTGGTGCACACTAGGGACTGCCACTGTCATCTGCTGATAATTAGTGTCACCTGCACACTGTGGCCGACGATAAACACTCGGCCGTTAGCATTGACTCTGTGTGTGTGTGTGTGTGTGTGTGTGTGTGTGTGTGTGTGTGTGTGTGTGTGTGTTTTTTGGGTGTGTAAGCTGACTGGTTAGAGCAGAGGGACTGGCAAGCACCCTGTTTTAGCTTGTAATGTAGGGGCTGGCGCAGTCAGTAAGGGTCATAATTAAGCTCTTCGTCACACACTCCAAGCCACCAAATAACGTGTGCAAAGCTGTGAAAGGTGTGTGTGTGTGTGTGTGTGTGGGGAGAGAGAGAGAGAGAGAGAGAGAGAAAGAGAGAGAAAGAGAGAAAGAGAGAGAGAGAGAGAGCAATCAGGCCATCTACAGCTGGGGTCAGTGACGAAGATCACTTTGCGAAGGCCGAATGCCAGGGAACTTGGCATGTTCCTAAAACGGAATTAAATGGCTTGGCAAAAAATCAGATTTACTCAATTTTCCTGTGAATGGAGTTAATCAAGCGAGATGTTTGATCTCTGAAATGTTCTGAAATGTTCTTTAGGTTCTCACCGGAGCTATGTGTCTTATATGAAACTAATTTCAACTAAAAACCTTTTCCATAAATTGATATTCATAATTCTAATATAGAATCACTCACTATATGAGCAATAATACGTGTAGGGACGTGGCGTTATAGGAAAATAATCTCAGACGGAGTGGTGTGATAAAGCGTGAGTTATGAAGCTGTTTCCTCCCAGGACGTTTATTATTTGTCCTTTAACAGCATGTCTGGAGGTGATTTATTCCTCTTATAGCAGAGGGTTACAGTCAGAACTACTGTTAAAACTTTCTGACCGGTCAGAAGCAAGAACTGAGTGTATCATTCAAGTCAAAAGCATGATAATTGTGTGTCTATGAAAGCGTCTATGACTTTGTACTGAAGGTAAATTTGTAAATAAATCTTAGGTACATTTTTGGTTAACGTCATTAGAGTTAGGTAGCATTATGAAGTTATAGCTAGTGAAAAGTTTGCTTTATAAATGATTATTGCAATTATCTATTCATAACAGATTTAATGAATAAGTGTTCTTGCTAGTGCTCTCTTTAAACCCTACTGTATTGGTGGTCTGGTTGCTCTGACTAAACTTTTAACCCTGTTTTTTTCCCTCCAATTATCCAAAGTTTGTCCACTTTCAAAGACGCCAGAGGGAAAATAAAGATCTACAATCTGTCTTATCTTCATAAATTCACCTCTTCTCAGTTATGATGTGAAGCAAACGTGTTTACTCTGTCGCTCAGCAACGACGCCGTCACGCACCACGTTGCGCCACACGACCTCCTTCCAGTCGTATGTTTACATGCTGACCTTTGAGTGCACAGGAAACCCTTCAGGCTTCATACACAGCATCTGCAATGATAAATACTTCCCGTCAAATATTTATAACGGCACCGCGGAAGCAAATTAGAGACTCTGCTCCGGAGGCAGTCATTTTTCTCTTGTGTTTTTATCGCTCTTCTTTTTGCTTCGGCTGGAATATTGAACAGAAATTGTCGACTAGAGAAGTGCAGCCTGTCCAAGAAGTTGGGCTTGTTGAGAGCGTTTAAACCCCTCCAATGTCTTAGTTGACTGTTTTTCTTTCCCACAATCCTCTGAGAAAATTTTGGAGGTTTGTCTCGACAGAATGAAGAGAGTTAATGCCAAGGAGATGAGTGTGCCCTTAATGACTAAGCGACTGTATGAGTCAATTTACAAATGACTCATGAGCTGGATATTATCTTACAGGATCTTCTCACAGTCTAGTCTTCATTTGCGCCAAGTTTGAGCTTTGCTTCAGGGAGTAATTTCACCTTGATTCTGTAATTATTACTGCTGATTATAGAATCCTGTGCGGATCCCAGGACTTTTATGCCACGGAGGTGGACATTAAAATTATCATATATTACAGTTGTTGCATGTCATTACAGTTATCTCATTTAATTACAGTTTTCACATGTCATTAAAGTTATTGCATGTGTCGTTATATTTATCTCATGTCATAACAGTTATCACATTATCATTATAGTATATTCCATTATATTTATTGCATGTCATTACAGTTATTGCATATGTCATTATCGTTATTATCACGGAGTATGTCATTATACTTGCCTTGTGTCATTACAATTATCACATCATTACAGTTATCTTATATGTAATTAATGCTATCAGACATGTCATTAGAGTTATCAGATATATTATTATAGTTATTTCTTTTGAAATTAGTCATCACATAGCATTACAATTATCATATACTTCATTACAGTTGTCACATGCCATTATATTTATCGCATATGTGATTACAATTATTTCTTATTACATAAGTCATTGCAGTTATCATATATCATGGCTATACAGTTATCACATATGTCATTACAGTTATCGCATATGCCATTACATTTATATTCTAAATGTTATAATTTTTGTTATATGTATCTATGTAAAGCTACATTGAGACAATGTCCATTTTTAAAATAGCTATACAAATAAATTGAACTGAATTGAATTAAAATTATCACGTTATCACAGTTATATTTATTGCATATGTTATTACAGTTGGAGCATATATCATTATTGTTATCATATGTCATTATATTTATTCCATTCATTCATTCATTGTCTACCGCTTACCGGAACTATTCTCGGGTCACGGGGAGCCTGTGCCTATCTCAGGCGTCATTGGGCATCAAGGCAGGATACACCCTGGACGGAGTGCCAACCCATTGCAGAGCACACACACACTCTCATTCACTCATGCAATCACACACTACGGACAATTTAGAGATGCCAATCAACCTACCATGCATGTCTTTGGATTGGGGGAGGAAACCGGAGTACCCGGAGGAAACCCCGAGGCATGGGGAGAACATGCAAACTCCACACACACATGGCGGAGCTGGGAATCAAACCCCCAACCCTGGAGATGTGAGGCAAACGTGCTAACCACTAAGCCACTTTATTCCATGTCATTAGAATTATTGCTTTACTTTATTCCATTGCATTATAATTATAGTTATTTCATATGTCATTATAGTTATTGCATATGTCACTGCAGTTATCGCATATGTCATTGCAGTTATTACGTATGTCATTACAGTTATTGCATATGTCATTAGTGTTATAGTATATGTCATTACAGTTATTGCAGTTGTTGCATAAAACATTGCCAAATATAACCATGCGAATCGTCAGTACTCTGAATTTCATACCGGATCGGTCGATGCCCGGGTTAGCAATGACCACCATCGGCGCCGTTGACCTACAGGGCGCTGGTGGAAATTGGGCTACTGTTGGTCAAAGAAGTAGAGGAGGGAGGAGAGTGCGCAGACAGAGAGAGAAGAGGAAAGGTAAGAGTGTAGGACTGAGAATAGGAACTCTGAATGTTGGTACTATGGTTAACACTTATTTTCAGAAGAGGGAGGAGCATAGAGTGACTTACAAGAGTGGAGGTAGGAGAACACAGGTAGAAAGGTGCTGGGTGTGTCATCTGGAAGGAGGAAAGAAGATAAGGAGACTTGGTGGTGGAATGAGGAAGTTCAGGATAGTATCCAGAGGAAGAGATTAGCCAAGAAGAAGTGGGACATGGACAGGACTGAAGAGAATAGACAGGAATACAAGGAGTTACAGCGCAGAGTGAAGAGGGAGGTGGCTAAGGCCAAGCAGAAGGCATATGACGAGTTGTACACTAGGTTAGACACTAGAGAAGGAGAGAAGGACTTGTACAGGTTAGCTAGGCAGAGAGATCGAGATGGGAAGGATGTGCAGCAAGTTAGAGTTATTAAGGATAGAGATGGAAGGGTGCTCACAAGTGAGGAGAGTGTACAGAGGAGATGGAAGGAGTACTTTGAGGAGCTGATGAATGAGGAAAATGAGAGGGAAAAAAGAGTAGAAGGGGTGAACTCTGTGGAACAGAAAGTAGATAAGATTAGAAAGGATGAAGTCAGGAAGGCTTTGAAGAGGATGAAAAGTGGAAAGGCAGTTGGTCCTGATGACATCCCGGTGGAGGTCTGGAAGTGTCTAGGAGAGGCAGCAGTGGAATTTTTAACTAGTTTGTTCAGCAGGGTTCTAGAGAGTGAGAGGATGCCTGAGGAATGGAGAAGAAGTGTGTTAGTGCTGATCTTTAAGAATAAGGGTGACGTGCAGAGTTGCAGCAACTATAGGGGGATAAAGTTGATGAGCCATACAATGAAGCTATGGGAAAGAGTAGTGGAAGCTAGGTTAAGGAAGGTAGTGGAAATTTGTGAGCAGCAGTATGGCTTCATGCCCAGAAAGAGCACAACAGATGCAATTTTTGATCTGAGAATTTTGATGGAGAAGTATAGGGATCCCCTCCTTGAACCGCCACCTTATTGAGGTGGAGGGGTTTGAGTACCCGAATGAACCTAGGAGCCATGTTGTCAGGGGCCTAGTGCTCCTGGTAGGGTCTCCCAAGGCAAACAGGTTCTAGGTGACGGGTCAGACTAAGAGCGGTTCAAGACTCTTATGGAAGTAATATCGAGGACCGTTACGTCGCCCGGAGTGGCGTCACCGGGGCCACACCCTGGAGCCAGGCCTGGGGTTGGGGCACGCAGGCGAGCGCCTGGTAGCCGAGTCTTTGCCTGCGGGACTTGGCCGGGCACAGCCCGAAGAAACGACGTAGGCCCACCTTCCCATAGGCCCACCACCCGCAGGAAGGAGCATAAGGGTCCGGTGCAATGTGTTTTGGGTAGTGGTCATGGGCAGGGGCCCCGGCGACCCAAACCCTGGACAAAGAATCTGGCTTTTGGGACATGGAATGTCACCTCACTGGGGGGGAAGGAGCCCAAGCTGGTGAGGGAGGTTGAGCGGTACCGGCTAGAGATAGTCGGGCTTGCCTCCACACACAGCCTGGGCTCTGGAACCCAACTCCTTGAGAGAGGTTGGACTCTCTTCTTCTCTGGAGTGCCCCATGGTGAGAGGCGTCGGGCTGGGGTGGGCTTGCTTATAGCCCCCCAGCTCAGCCGCCATGTGCTGGAGTTTTCCCCGGTAAACGAGAGGGTTGTTTCCCTGCGCCTTCGGGCCGGGGATAGGTGTCTCACTGTTGTTTCGGCTTATGGGCCGAATGGCAGTGTGGAATACCCAACCTTCTTGGAGACCCTGCGAGGGGTGCTGGAAGGTGCTCCGACTGGGGACTCCATAGTTTTGCTGGGGGACTTCAACGCCCATGTGGACAACGACAGTGATACCTGGAGGGGCGTGATGGGGAGGAACGGCCCCCCTGATTTGAATTCGAGTGGTGTCCTGTTGCTGGACTTCTGTGCTAGTCACAGCCTGTCCATAACGAACACCATGTTCAAGCATAAGGGTGTCCATCAGTACACGTGGTACCAGGACACCCTAGGCCGGAGATCAATGATCGACCTTGTGATCGTGTCATCTGACCTTCGGCCGCATGTCTTGGACACTCGGGTAAAGAGAGGGGCGGAGCTGTCAACTGATCACCACCTGGTGGTAAGTTGGATCCGCTTGCGGAGGAGGATGCCGGACAGACTTGGCAGGCCCAAACGAATCGTGAGGGTCTGTTGGGAACGTCTTGCTGATCCTTCTGTTAGGGGGGTCTTCAACTCCCACCTCCGGGAGAGTTTCAACCAGATCCCGAGGGAGGTTGGGAACATTGAGTCTGAGTGGACCATGTTCTCCACCTCCATTGTTGACGCAGCCATCCGGAGCTGTGGCCGTAAGGTCTGTGGTGCCGGTCGCGGTGGCAATCCCCGAACACAGTGGTGGACACTGGAAGTAAGGGATGCCGTCAAGCTGAAGAAGGAGTCCTATTGAGCCTGGTTGGCTCGGGGGACTCCGGAGGCAGCTGGGGCATACCGGCAGGCCAAGCGAACCACAGCCGTGGTGGTCTCGGAAGCAAAAACTCGGGTCTGGGAGGAGTTCGGTGAGGCCATGGAGAAGAACTATCGGATGGCCTCGGGGAAATTCTGGCAGACCGTTCGGCGCCTCAGAAGGGGTAAGCAGCTCTCTGCCAACACTGTTTATGGTGGAGGTGGAGAGTTGCTGGTCTCGACTGGGGATATTGTCGGACGGTGGAAGGAATACTTCGAGGATCTCCTCAACCCTACTGTACACGCCTTCTGTAGAGGAACCAGAGGCCGAGGACTCAGAGGTAGATTCATTCATCACCCAAGCTGAGGTCACTGAGGTAGTTCAGCAGCTCCTTGGTGGCAAGGCACTGGGGGTGGATGAGATTCGCCCTGAGTACCTTAAGTCTCTGGATGTACATGTGTGTGAATGAAAGGGAGGGAAGTGGAACAGTAAGGTTACAGGGTGAAGAGGTGAAGAAGGTACAGGAGTTTAAGTACTTGGGGTCAACAGTCCAGAGCAATGGAGAGTGTGGGAAAGAGGTAAAGAAGCGAGTGCAGGCAGGTTGGAATGGGTGGAGAAAGGTGTCGGGAGTTCTGTGTGATAGGAAAATATCAGCGAGAATCAAGGGGAAGGTGTACAGGACAGTGGTGAGACTGGCCATGCTGTATGGTTAAGAGGTAGCAGAGCTGAAGATGTTGAGGTTCTCTCTAGGAGTGACAAGATTAGACAGGATTAGGAACGAGTACATCAGAGGGACAGCTCATGTTGGACATATGAGGGACAAGGTTAGGGAGACCAGTTTAAGATGGTTTGGACATGTTCAGAGGAGGGAGAGTGATTATATTGGTAGAAGAATGTTGGACATGGAGCTGCCAGGCAGGAGGCAAAGAGGAAGGCCAAAGAGAAGGTATATGGATGGAATAAATGAGGATATGAAGCTAGTGGGTGCAAGTGATGCAGAAGATAGGGATAGGTGGAGAGAGATGATTCGCTGTGGCGACCCCTGAAGGGAAAAGCCGAAAGAAGAAAAAGAAGATTATCGTTATAGCATATGTCATTGCAGTTATCGCATATGTCATTATAGTTATTGCATACGTCATTATCGTTAACGCACATCATTTCAGTTATCAAAAATTTGTACATTCCATATTTTACTGCAATATCTGAAGCTGCACTAAAAAATTTCATTCACTTCTATACCTGTGTTGATGGTTTTGTGACAAAGTGATTTGATTTGATTTGATTTGTTTTTGATTTGATATGTCATTACAGTTACCACATACATCATTATAGTTATTGTATATGTCATTACAGTTATCACATACCTCATTATAGTCGTAGCATATGTCATTACAGTTATCACACACATCATTATAGTTGTAGCATGTTATTACAGTTATCACATACATCATTATAGTCGTAGCATATGTCATTACAGTTATCACACACATCATTATAGTCGTAGCATATGTCATTACAGTTATCACACACATCATTATAGTTGTAGCATATGTCATTACAGTTATCACATACTCATTATAGTTATTGCATTTGTCATTACAGTTATCACATACATCATTATAGTTGTAGCATATGTCATTACAGTTATCAAATACATCATTATAGTTGTAGCATGTCATTACAGTTATCACATACATCATTATAGTTGTAGCATGTCATTACAGTTATCACACACATCATTATAGTTGTAGCATATGTCATTACAGTTATCACATACATAATTATAGTTGTAGCATGTCCTTACAGTTATCACATACATCATTATAGTTATTGCATTTGTCATTACAGTTATCACATACCTCATTATAGTTATTGTATATGTCATTACAGTTATCACATACATCATTATAGTTGTAGCATGTCCTTACAGTTATCACATACATCATTATAGTTGTAGCATATGTCATTGCAGTTATCGCATATGTCATTGCAGTTATTACGTATGTCATTACAGTTATCGCATATGTCATTAGTGTTATAGTAAATGTCATTATAGTTATTGCATGTCATTAAAGTTATTCGATGTCATTACAGTTATCGCAAATGTCATTAGTTATCGCATATCTCATTATAGTTATTGTATATGGCATTACAGTTATCTTATATGTCATTACAGTTATTGCAAATGTCATTATAGTTATAGTATATATCATTATCGTTATCACATATGTCATTATAGTTATTACATATGTCATTACAGTTTTTGTATAAATGTCATAACAGTTATCACAAATGTCATTATAGTTATCGCATATGTCATTATAGTTATTGCATATGTCATTACAGTTATCACATACCTCATTAGAGTTATCACATATGTCATTGTAATTATTTCATATATCATTATCGTTATAGTATATATCATTATCGTTATCGCATATGTCATTATAGTTATTGCATACGTCATTATAGTTAATGCACATTATTTTAGTTATTAAAAATTTGTACATTCCATATTTTACTGCAATATCTGGAGCTGCACTCAAAAATTTCATTCACTTCTATACCTGTGTTGATGGTTTTGTGACAAAGTGATTTGATTTGATTTGATTTGATTTTGATTTGATATGTCATTACAGTTATCACATACATCATTATAGTTATTGTATATGTCATTACAGTTATCACATACCTCATTATAGTCGTAGCATATGTCATTACAGTTTTCACACACATCATTATAGTTGTAGCACGTCATTACAGTTATCACATACACCATTATAGTCGTAGCATATGTCATTACAGTTATCACATACACCATTATAGTTGTAGCATATGTCATTACAGTTATCACATACATCATTATAGTTGTAGCATATGTCATTACAGTTATCACATACCTCATTATAGTTACTGCATTTGTCATTACAGTTCTCACATACATCATTATAGTTATTGCATATGTCATTACAGTTATCACATACCTCATTATAGTTATTGCATATGTCATTACAGATATCACATATATCATTATAGTTATTGCATATGTCATTACAGTTATCACACACATCATTATAGTTGTAGCATATGTCATTACAGTTATCGCATACGTCATTATAGTTGTAGCATATGTCATTACAGATATCACATACGTCATTATAGTTATTGTATATGTCATTACAGATATCGCATACGTCATTATAGTTGTAGCATATGTCATTACAGATATCACATACATCGTTATAGTTGTAGCATATGTCATTACAGTTCTCACACATCTGTTTCCCAGTTCAATCAGATAAACATGGACAGTAAACTCACCAGCAGTGTTAAAATCAAATACTTTGGAATTAGTTTGACTCAGTGTTTGTAGAGCTCACATCTGATTACACTACGGACAATAACATGACATCTGCTGAAGAAGACAAAACATGAGGGGCTCTTTGTTATTTCTCAGGAAAACTGGTTTGTATCATGTGCAACTGTTTGTGTGACCTCAAATGTGACCCCTTCTGTCCATAATGTTGCTCATATAAATTTTTACCTTCTTTAAGTTTCTGAGAGTGCTGGAACACAGTTCTGGATCGTTAGGGCCCTTTTTTTTTTTAAACCCTTTTGAGCCTGGTTCCTCATGTCACCTTATCCTCGGGATTATTCTTTAGGGATGTACATCCAAATTCCTGTAAACCTTCTTTGTGGCAATGTCGACTGTTAAAAGCGTTGTACAAATAAAATTGAATTGAATTGAATAATGACGCGGCGATGACCCTCGACTCCTATATTTATGTTCAGGTCACCCCAGAATTAAAGGAGACTGGAGGTATTATATTAACTTATTTTCCTTGTAATTTTGGGTTCTGGGAAAAATGGCCTGATTGGAGGTCCTAAACTGTCCCCAGTGGCCCCAGAGCAGCTGATAATTGTGCACTGGATAGATGTGTATATCAAATAGTTTACAAAATGAAGCCAGCTGTGTTTCCCCTGCATAGCGCGCCTTCCTGTCACGCATCTTTAAAAACCTTATTAGCCACTTCCTTTTACAGCGAGCCTCACCCCTATCTCCCAACCCCTCATATTAACATTTTCTGTCCTTTCGACTGGAAATCATTGGCTTTATTGTAGAGTGTCAACTGGCTGTAGTTTTTTTGATGGCTGGTAATTAGTACTTTGTAGGATAAT
>JAUCMX010000022.1:17095608-17110608 GCA_033459395.1 Hemibagrus guttatus | reverse complement strand
TTTGTTTGTTTGTTTGTTTGTTTGTTTGTTTGTTTGTTTTTTCTTTCTTTCTTTCTTTCTTTTTTTCTTTTTTCTTTCTTTCTTTTATTCTTTCTTTCTGTCTTTGTTTCTTTGTTTCTTTCTTTCTTTCTTTCTTTCTTTCTTTCTTTCTTTCTTTCTTTCTTTCTGTCTTTCTTTCTTTCTGTCCTTCTTATATCCAAAAAAGCATCAGATATTTTCAGTTCATAGTTTCAGACTGAAATCGTCTATCCTTATCTTAATGCAGTCCATAACAATCTTGTTTTTTTCCTTTATTTTATTTCTCTTTCCTCTTCCCTTTCCAGGTGTTCACTCTCAGCAATAAAAGTCTGTAACTCAGAGCAGTCCAGCACGCACACTGGTCTCACTTCCTGGACTTATAATCGCAAACTGAGTTTCTTCACTTCATTGACACTCATTCCGATGATTCTCTCTCTCTCTCTCTCTCTCTCTCTCTCTCTCTCTCTCCCTCTCTCTGCAAAGCCAAGGGAGTCAGTAATTACGTTACAGGCCTCCCGCTCCGCCCCCTTTATTGTCAGACAAGAAAAGCAATATGGTACAATTAGGTTGGATTGGGTGGGGGGGTGGGGGGGGGGGGGGCGTGTTTCCGGTGCGAAGCTGAGATCAGGGATGTTTCCATAGTGACTCGCATCTGTGGCCATCCATGCGTGAAATGTACAGCGGGCGCACGTCCGACGCCCAGAGACATCTGTTAACCAAGTGTGTGCCAACGCTCGATGCCACGCTGACCCAAGGGACCAGGCATGCTGGGGGAAATGAAGAAAGAAGCGGCGCATAAATGCAGGGGACGCTCTGCTCTGTATCCGTTACCAATTTAGCTTTAAACTTCTCGGATCATTTGCTTCTGAGGAGCTTTGGACTCCAAACAGCCGGATGAGATTACGATACAATTATAACGTATGGATTCATGGCTGATAAACTGCTAGAGATCTTAACGTTATGATTATGGCTGAGACTCTGAAGTCTCTAACTGACAGGAGAGGTGCCATTGTTTTTAGAAATAAAATCCATACAGAGTGGGAAATAAATAAATAAATAAATAAATAAATAAATAAATAAATAAATAAATAAATAAATAAATAAATAAATAGACTAAATCACAAGTCAATCATTTTTTTTGTTGTTGTTTTTTTACTGATCAAAATCAACTTAGCCCCACCCACTTTTTTCACAAGTCTTGTGGTAAAAAAAATAAAAATAAATAAAAAATTTAAGGTCTAAGTCTATGCAAAGAAAGAGTTACGATGGCTTCTCCGGTGCTTCCCATGGTTTTAAAAACAATTTTTGGCTTGGTGGTTAGCACGTTTGCCTCACACCTCCAGGGTTGGGGGTTCAATTCCCACCTCCGCCATGTGTGTGGAGTTTGCATGTTCTCCCCGTGCCTTGGGGGTTTACTCCGGTTTCCTCCCCTGGTCCAAAGACATGCATGGTAGGTTGATTGACATCTCTAAATTGTCCGTATTGTGTGAGTGGATGAGAGTGTGTGTGTGCACCCTGCGATGGGTTGGCACTCCATCCAGGGTGTATCCTGCCTTGATGCTTGAGATAGGCAGAGGTGACCCGAGAATAGATAGGATAAGCGGTAGACAATGAATGAATGAATTTTAATAAACAATTCAAGATTTTAAGAATAAGTTTTATTATCTGATATTATCTGATGATCTGATTAAACAAGGGACAGTATGTTGTAACTTTATCATCAACCTTTATCATTTTAACACACATGCATTACACTGATAAAGTATAACACTGTATCTTACATTATTCTGATTTGTTTTCGCAAATAGCTATCACAGTTTTTCTTTTTTTCCAGGATTTTTTTGCCCAGTTTCCTTGTAAAATTATAAAAACAAATTCTCAATACATTTTCCCCTTTCTACTGAAACATTATGAATATTATGATATTATTTTTAAGATCTTGTTTTTATTTATTTTTTATTTATTTTTATTTTTTTGTAACAGTTGCTCTAAAATAGCATCGCACAAAATTACAAAATTGTGTGTTTTTCAGGTCGCTCCAGCTGAAAATTATTCATGTTTGGTGTTATTTGAGGTGTAGTAAAAATGGGAAATGTTACAAGGACGCCTGTAGCAGTGTCCAGTGAACACTTCTTTACTGTTTCAGGTAAAATGAGTTGTTTAATAATGTTAATCGCATGTGGAAAAATGTCAGGGGAAAATAAATGAATCAAGTAAAAATCTGCATGTAAAAATAAACACATCTGCATATAGAAAAATACAAGAAAATTAATGGTAAAAAAAAATTACATGGGAAAATTAATGAATCAATAAATGATAAAGGTGGGAAAAAATAGAATACATGATTAAATGAAGACCATAAAACAATTGTGTATGTAATTCATGTAACAATGAACAAAACTCATCTGAAAATAAAACATGACAAGAAAAAAATGACAAGAAAAAAACAAAAAAACAATGAATCATAAAAAGGCAAAAGTGTGTATTAAATATAGTATGTAATATAATTTGAGAAATGTAAAAAAAAAAAAAGACAAAAATAAAAGAATCAAATGAAAAGTAAAATGAATGAATCACGTGTCAAAATAACATGATAAGAGAATCGTGTACAAATCGACTGTGAAAATTAATGAATCATGAGAGGAAAAATATGTGAAATAAATAAATTATGCAAAAAAAAAATAAAAATTAAGTGTGTAAATCACATGGGAAGAAATGATTCGTGAAAAAAAAAGACATGAAAATAAATGAATCAAATGAAAACTCCGAAGCAAAAACAAATGAATCACATGAAAAAAAAAACAAAAAAAAAACGAATGCACTGCATGTGAAGAGTCCAGCAGGTGTAAATGTGTGAAACCTCTAAAAACCACACGTGTAAATTTCACGTTTCTGTAGCCAGTAAAAGAGGTTTAATTAAAGTGAACAGAATCGTATTGAAGAATTGAGTCACTTAATGTTCAGAATGAGTCTTTTTGGGATAGTCCAGGGGATTAGTCTGTCTTGAGTGTTGAGTGTTGAGATGATTTTATTGAAGAGCGATCTCAGGCTTCTGACAACCTCAAATAAAAAAAAGGCCACAAACAAATCGTGTGAGTAAGAGGAAGTGACTCAGAGCCAAAGGTATTATTTGTGGCATGGATTTGACGTATCACAGTCATTAGTTTATGGCTGGCTTTTGTCCTGTTTTTTGTTTTCTGGCCTCCTGTAAACTTTTGTCCGAGATGTACACAAAAGCGGCGACTGTCCGCTGCTTGTTTAGGCCTTCTCCAGACTGTTATTACTGCCATAATGACCAACAATAATAATGAATATCATCAGCAGAGTTACTCCATCACTGGCTCAACAGGGGGAGTCGAGGCGGCGAGGGAGGGGAGAGGAGGTGCAGGTTTGGAGAGACTCTCTCTCTTTCTCTCTCTCTCTCTCTCTCTCTCTCTCTCTCTCTCTCTCTCTCTCTCTCTCTCACACACACACACACACACGGTTTAAGAGAGCTGAGCTAATCCAGCTGGGGTAATACGAGCACTTTGCAAAGCAAAAAACTCACCCAGAGCGCCACTCAGCAAGTGTGCCATGTCAGCTCTGTTTTCTACTCGTATCCCTCTGATATTTCTTTACTTATTTGTGCGAAAGTTTGCCATATGTGTGTGTGTGTGTGTGTGTGTGTGTGTGTGTGTGTGCGGGTTCTATCCATTCTTCAAAACAGCCCTCATGCCAGCGAGCAGGTGTCCCGTTAACCCGATTAGCCTTTTCCTTGAGAGAGACACACTCTTAACTCAGCGAGGTGCGCTAATAAACCTAAGTGCTGGAATGAAGAAAAAGCTTCCTTTAAAATCACGGTGGGGCCGAACCAGAGCCTTTTACAGTATTAAAGTGTCTAATGAGCGGTGTATAGAAAAGCACGTACAGCAGGTAAATAAAGATAAAGGAGCCACAGACGTGCCAGGCCAAGCTTTTATTAAAGCTGCATGATAAACACCGGCTCGGGTCATATAAATGGCTTATTGGAGGAATAGCAGGAAGGTTATTCTCAATAAAAGTGCCACAGGAACACGGTCTATACATCTTCAGCTGGACGGAGAGATCGCAGTGAACATGATAGAGGACTGGGGTTAAGCGAGTCTGTAAGTAGTTACAGGAACATGGCCAACATGTAATAAAGCAAGAGAGCGGGGTTTATTCTTTCTTTAATATTCTATTGTCTTTAATAGGTACTGTAAAAGGGAAGAAGGATTTAAAATGGATATCGATTAAGACAGAGAAAAGGTAACATTTTTTTTTTCTTTTTTTTTTTTTTCTCGATTTTTCACTCATTTTTTTCATTAACACAAATTATTGTTGTTTCTTTTACCTGCGGCACAACAGAATCAGTCAAAAGTCTATGTGTACAATGAGGCCACTACCAAACATCCACAGTTTTAGTGTGTTTTGAAACTAAATCTTATTTTTTCCCCTGAAAAGATTTATTTATTTGCTTGTTTGTTTACTCATTTGTTTATTTTTAATCCCTTTTTTTTGTTAAATATTTCATTATTTTCTTTTTTTTCTTTGCTTATTTGTTTACATAATTAATCACTTGCTTATCTGTTTATTGATCTTTTGGGGGGGGGTTGTTTACTTTTTTGTTTATTTACTTATTTATTTAATTGGTTAGCCAGTTAGTTAGTTAGTTAGTTAGTTAGTTAGTTACACTATTGTATTTAGCAATTATTTATTTGTTTATTTGTTTGTTTGTTTTTCCACAGAATGCAAGGCAGATATTTCAGGGGAGAAAATGAAAAAAAATGAATGAATTAAGAAGGAAGTAATTATTAAAAGGCGTCTTGAAATAGTATAATGCACAGACCATCACGGTTTTCAAACAACTATCAGACAAACATTTTAAGCAAATAAGAAGATTGTGAGTAATCATATGAAATAATCCGGTGTAAATTAAATACAGTTTGGAGCTGAAGTTTCTCCAGACTTTAAGACCAGCCTCTAGCCAGCAGCTAGCCAGAACTGACATGACATTTGGATGTATATTTCCATGTTCTGTAAAGCAGACAGTGAGCATTGTGACGTATCACGTTTTTCATGTTGGAAGTCAGTGGCTCACAGTCGGCTCGCGCTGCGCCATGACATAATGTGTGGTTTCTGTATCCTCGCATGACAGCGGCCGTCCCGTTTCCCGTCATGCAACAGTTGAAGCAGAATAATAACTGGAATTAGGCGCTCGCTGATGATCCTGTGACGCGCCACTGTGAAATGTCAGCCAAGCCTGACTCACGGCTCCAGACCGTAATCTTCCACAACATGGGCTTTTTTTTAGTTTTTGACATCCCGACAGCTTAATTTCAATTTTTTTTGGCACCCGGGTTAGCACCACATGGCGCGTGCCTCAGTCAGATCCAGATGTTTGTGGGTATTGGTTTTAATGGGACGGCGCGGGAAAACAGCGATTCCCCACACGCGTCATTAGCTTTAGCATCATAGCGCTGACATTTCATCTGCGTGTGGACGAATTATCAGACGTGTGTAGAAATTAAAAGTGCATTCAGATTGCTTATTAAGCAAAACCGCATGCGGTTTGAGCGATAGAATCACGCTCGCTTTATAGACTGTATATCAGCCAAATGGCTCAAAGAGTTAACACAATGCAGATCAGAAGAAGCTCCAGGAAATATTTTTCACACAGAGACTGATTATTTCAGCTTTGGGACTGGACAAAATTCTACAATTAGTTAGAGTTCAAAAGGAAATCAAAATCCAATTACTGTAATCGCTGAGATGTGTTAATTTTAGGAATATGGCTGGATTAGGCAAAGCAACGTCCAAATAATCATACTCGAGTACGTCCACTACAATCTCTTAAAGCTATCTGCTAAATTAAAAGCACAAGTTATACTGATTTTACTAAAAGCAAGAGCGAGCCAAAATTTCGTGAAAAAAAATGAGAAAAATTTTATTACACAAACATTTCTACCTAAAGATATCAAATTTTTGTTTTTTTTGCTATTTTGCTGATAGATAGATAGATAGATAGATAGATAGATAGATAGATAGATAGATAGACAGACAGACAGACAGACAGACAGACAGACAGATATATAGATAGATAGATAGATGGACGGACAGACGGATAGATAGACAGACGGACGACGGACGGACGGACTGACGGACGGACGGGCGGACGGGCGGACGGACGGACGGACGGACGGACAGACAGACAGACAGACAGACAGACAGACAGACAGACAGATAGATAGATAGATAGCTGGATAGATAGATGGATAGGACGGACGGACAGACGGACGGATGGATAGATAGATAGATAGATAGATAGATAGATAGATAGATAGATAGATAGATAGATAGATAGATAGATAAGTAAATAGATAGATAGATAGATAGATAGATAGATAGATAGATAGATAGATAGATAGATAGATAGATGGATAGGACAGACGGACAGACGGACGGATGGACAAAAATAGATAGATAGATAGATAGATAGATAGATAGATAGATAGATAGATAGATAGATGGATAGATGGACGGACGGACGGACGGACGGACGGACGGACGGACAGACAGACAGATAGATAGATAGATAGATAGATAAGTAAAAAGATAGATAGATAGATGGATGGACGGACGGACGGACGGACGGACGGACGGACGGACGGACAGACAGATAGATAGATAAGTAAATAGATAGATAGATAGATAGATAGATAGATAGATAGATAGATAGATAGATAGATAGATAGATGGATAGATGGATAGGACGGACGGACAGACGGACGGACGGACAGATAGATAGATAGATAGATAGATAGATAGATAGATAGATAGATAGATAGATAGATAGATAGATAGATAAGTAAATAGATAGATAGATAGATAGATAGATAGATAGATAGATAGATAGATAAGTAAATAGATAGATAGATAGATAGATAGATTTTCACAGATAGATAGATAGATAAATTTTCACTTGAATGTGTAAAAAAATAAAAATTTCTGTAATAAAATCATGATATGTCAACGAAAATGTTTTCATATCTAAAATTACAAGAACAATAGCTGATATTATTTGAATAAAGTCAGAATATTTTAAAAGTAATGGCAACATATTTCAGGGGAAAAAAAATAAAATAAAATAAATAAATAAATATAATTTAAAAACAACAACAACAATAATAATAATAATAATAATAATAATAATAATAATAATAATAATAATAATAATAACAATAATAATAATATGGGATAAAAAGTCACAGTATTTTAAGTAGTTTTTCTTTAATCGTTTGATTTAACATTAAGTATTTCTTTACAAAATAAAGGTTTTTCTTTAATATTTTGACTTGGTAAAGTAATAGTGTGTTCTAAAATGTATATTTATTATAAACAAATTAAAAATCTATTCTGCTCATTTTCCCTCAACTCCCCAAGGCCTTCAAGTTTGTATATCACTCATCTAATCAAATCAAATCAAATCAAATCTGTGTTTATTAGCATCTGATAAATGTCATATATTTTGGGTGAAAATGTGATATTAGGTTGTAAGCATGAAGTGTTTTCCTCATATCAGACCCATGTGACTTTTCAGCTCAGGATGTCCATGAAGATTGGATTCAGATAAGTGAAATATAATGAGATATGAACTGACAGTACATCATTGCAGCATGTAAATCGATGATATGTACAAACGTCAGGCCGGTTTTCTAATATATCGGCTTAGACTTGCCATCTCATGTAGGCTGTGCTGATATGTGTGACACGCTCCAGGCGTGTGATTGTAGGTTATGAAAGCTGTGTGTCATTTAGTGCGGCGTGATGTGCGGCTCGAGGCAGGGATCGATCCGCGTGTTATTAAGATGACAATAGTCTGTCGGGGTCCCCACTGTAATGCACTAAGCAGATCCATTATAACCCGATTATATTTCCCTCCGCTGGCAGCCACGCGCTGTGACGGGGGGCGTAATCTTTAATGGAGTTTGCACAAAATCAAATTATACAAGCATCAATAAACATAACATAATTCAGAAGGATAAGTGGGCTTAATTTATTGGATGGGCAGATGTAATGGCACCGGTGTCCGTGGAGTGAAGACTCTGGAGAGAGAGAGAGAGAGAGAGAGAGAGAGAGAGAGAGAGAGGCGAATGAACAATATGAGCATCAAGCAACTGCTTGCTAATGACTAAGGTGTATAATTCAGCTAGATAGCACATAGCTGAAGTGTTCTTCAACATAATCTCCATCTACCACAGTGTTTAGTGCTTCAGGTAACGTTTACCTGAACTAAAAAATCACCACAAACTCTTTAAAATGTCTTCTAATGACTTTTACGTATAAATAAAAGGGTTATTTTGAAAGAATCTTGCGAGAAAGTCTTACTAAAACTGCAAAAAAGTTCCAAAAGAGTTCCGGCTGCTTAGACTTTCCGGAAGGTTCAGTAGTATCCATGTGCCATCTGAGTCACATGACTACACTGAACACACAGGTTCTTCCCTCTGAAAAAGTAGTTCCATGTCAGAAAAGCCAAATGATACAGATTTTAGAGCTTTATTTCCAAATCACTTTAATACTGATATAATAATAATAATAATAATAATAATAATAATAATAATAATAATTTGTGAAGAATTATTTATTCATTCATTGTCTACCGCTTATCCAATCTATACTTGGGTATATCTCAGGTGTCATTGGGCATCAAGGCAGGATACACCCTGGACAGAGTGCCAACCCATCGCAGGGCACACACACACTATGGACGATTTAGAGATGCCAATCAATCTACAATGCATGTCTTTGGACCGGGGGAGGAAACCCCCGAGTCACAGGGAGAACATGCAAACTCTACACACACATGGCGGAGGCAGGAATCGAACCCCCAACTCTGGAGGTGTGAGTCAAATGTGCTAAGCCACCATGCCCCCGTATTAAGGATTATTAAGAAGCTTTATTTATGTGAAGAATTCAATAGCTGCCCCTAGATTTCTGCTCTAACTTTTAAGTTTCATGTTGAAATGTTTCACTTTGATATGTCAGTATTAACATATGCGCTTCACACGCTGAAGAGACTGATTAGGTTAAAAAAAAAAAGTCCTACAAATTCTTCAATCCAAACAAAATAAACATGTAGCAACAGTGGAAGGAAGACAGAATTGTCCAGAATATTAACATTTTAGTCATGTGTGCTGGTAAATTGTTAAGAAAAGGCTCTCTTACATGTACAATTACACGTTGTTTAGTTTAGCATCATTGCTAACCTATTATTTCTACCATTGTGAGACATGAATGAATGAAAACATTTAAATCTTTGACACAGATCATGTAAAGATGTAATAAAAGTCTATGGAAATGTAATGAAATTGTCAGAAATATCACCATTTCAGTCAGATGTGTTGAAAAATCGCCCAAAAAAAAGATTTCCTTTGGCTAGAATTACACTGAATTTAACTTAGCATTAATGCTAATCAAATCTTTCTACCGTAGTGTCAATGTTGACTCCATCAAACATTTAAATCTTTAACACAAATAATATAGAAGTGTAGTGACTGTGGAAACATAATGAAGTTGTCCAAAATATCAACATTTCTGTCAGATGTGTTGGGAAATTGCTAAGAAAAGACTTAGTTGGGCTACAATTACACTGTATTTAACTTACCGTTAATGCTAACCAAACCTTTCTGCCATATTTTAAATCAAACCAGGAATTATATTCTTGATACAAACATCGCTAAGGTGTAGTGTCAGTGTTGCTAAAAAAAAAAAATAATAAGACTTTGTTTGGCGACAGTTCACTTTGTGTTAATGCTAATCAAAACTTTCTGCCAGATTTTAAATTATGTCCTTGATACAAACATTGCTAAAGTGTAGCATCAGTGAAAACAAGCTAAATTGTCAGAAATATCAACATTTCAGTCAGATGTGTTGAAAAAATGCGAGAAAAAAGGACTTAATTTGGCTACAATTACACTGTATTTTATTTTGAGCTAATGCTAATCAAATATTTCTGCCATTTTTGAAATCAAACCAGCAATTATGTCCTTGATACAAACATTGCTAAGGTGTAGCATCCGTGAAAACAAGCTAAAATTGTCAGAAATATCAACATGTCAGTCGGATGTGTTGAAAAATTGCTCAGAAAAAGACTTCCTTCGGCTACAATTACACTTTGTGTTAATGCTAATTAAACCCTAACCCTGCCATATTTTAAATTACGTCCTTGATACAAACATCGCTAAGGTGTAGCGTCCGTGAAAACAAGCTAAAATTGTCAGAAATATCAACATTTCAGTCAGATGTGTTGCTAAAATGCTAATAAAAGGCTCTGTTTGTCGATAGTTATGTTGTATTTAACTTAGCATCAATCCTAATTCGATTTTGCCATATTGAGAACATGGTTTAATTAAAAACAACAATTGTATCTTTGATACAAACAAGGTAAAGATGTAGAGACTGAGCAAAGAAAACAAAAATCGTCAGGACTGTCGCTAAGGAAGGAATGACTAAGGAAGGACTCGTTTTGGCTACAGTTACTGTATACTTAGCATCAATGCTAAACAACTCATTCTGCCACAGAAAACACAGATTTTGCACGAAAATATTGCAACATACCGTCACAAACTGTCAATTTATTTACTGCTAGGAAAAAAATGAAGGAAAAAGTACCAGAAAAGTGAGCTGCTAATGATAAACAATTGAATGTAGCATGAAAGCGTAAGCGTCAGTGATATTCGTGATTCCAGGAAAAAGATACATGACGTTAACGGCATGACAAGGGTTTTGTGGTGTTTGGAGGAGTGTGTGTGTGTGTGTGCGTGTGTGTGTGTGTGTGTGTGTGTGTGTGTGTGTGTGTGTGTGTGTGATGAAGGGATCAGCAGGTGACTGGCACGTTCTTCATGCACATGACTGGGCAAAGAAACTTCAACCTTTTATTAGAAAACACTATAATTTAATGGGACAGGCATCCATAGCTCCCTCCCTCCTTCCCTTTCTCTTTCTCTGTTTTGCTCTCTCTTTCTCTCTCTCTCTCTCTCTCTCTCTCTCTCTCTTTTCTAGTGAAACAGCAAGCTGAGATTACATTCATGGAGAGCCAAAGGACCCCAATAAACCGAGTCCACATTCACAGCCAAGCTCGTGATGTGCCGGGGAAAGCAGAGGGCCGAGGTTGTCATTTCCCATCCTAACCTCTGGAGGGGCTTGGGCTTTTTTCCGGGCCGCGAGGTTAATAATCAAAAATGATGTGCTTCACTAGAGCAGATAAATTGTGTCAAACACAGCTGGGCCGGCGGAGCTGCAACCGGCCACCACCGAGCTAAATTGATGGTTGTTGTGCGATGGAAGACGGGCAAAAAAGCCCCTTCGCTCCGCCGTATGACATGAATAGACTTCTAGGTGTCGCTTTTTTTCCCCCACCACTGTCGTTTGTTGTGTGTGTGTGCGTGTGTGTGTGTGTGTGTGTGTGAGAGAGAGAGCAATCGCAGTGTGACGCGTGACAGCACAGATGTAAAAGGGGCTGTATGTGTGTTTCCAGGGCAGTGGAGTGTGAGTTGAAGATAGAGACTGTGTGACTCTACTGTGTGTGTGTGTGTGTGTGTGTGTGTGTGTGTGTGTGTGTGTGTGTGTGTGTGTGTCATAGACCCAGCATTACGCACTGCCATCATTTTATACTTCATCTTGTGTAAATACAAGACAAGCATAAAGCATCTGTCAGAGTAGCAAAGGGGAGTCCAGGTGGTTATCCGGCAGATAGGCTCACACACACACACACACACACACACACACACACACACACACACACTATAGGGGGATATAAACAGTATCATGCCATAATATCATGCGTCTGTTTCCCTTTTTCTGTCCTGGTTTTCAGTTTCCTGAATTTTTTTTAAAGCTCTTTGAACCTTTAAAGGTTTTTTTATGATAATTCAACCCTGTCCCTATACGCATCACCGTTTCCATGACGACAAGTCCCATGTGCTTATGTTTTTTCTTCTGTCTTGGCTGTCGTTGGCTTGTTACGTGAGTGTCTCCACCTGTTATGTGTTCTTGATTAGTTTCCCTACAAAATTCGTACTGATTATTTATTTCATTTCAAAATCATATTGTTTATCATTTTGTTATAAATAAGACTAATCCTTGTTTTTCTAATCGATGATTTATCCTCGTTCTCTTCTGTGTTTAGATCCTCACATCACGAACGACTCTCTAGTGACAACTTTCCTCTCTGATCCTCAGGTTTTTTTTTAGATTTGTGCCCCAAACAGCACATAACATATAACTTCCTCTACAATCTCACATCCTCTGCTATAGTAAGTGAACAGATAAGATGGAAACTGAATGATGCCGCTCCGCCGTGCTCATGTATGTGAGACGCAGGACTTTCTTTATGTCCGTGGCATTTATGCTCCTCGGCTCTGTAATATATGGCCCTCTCCTGGCATAATGTAAGCACAGCGCTATCGGATCGGCCCCATAAATATCCCGGCTATGGAGGGTTGCCCGGGGTCAATCGCCCACGAAGGTCCCTGTCATAATTTGTTTAAGAGGCCATATTCAATAGATGTTTTGCAGCTCGTCGATGCCCATCACGGGGGGAATAATGCAAACAGTTCATTACTCACGTGAGTAAGTGCTGCATGGAGAGAGATAGTGCTCGCTTCCAGGCATTTCCACATGCCGGTTAAGACTCAGCTTCTGTTTGGTGGACAAAATAAACTAAATAAAAGAAATGATATTTCTTTTGAATGATGAATATGTCCAAGAAGAAATATAGAAGAAGACGAAGAAAAAAAGAAGAAGAAAAGTGGAATGAACCTCAAATTACTAGTGTAAAAAAAAAAATCTATAAAATATAAATGTTAAAAAAACCAAATTGTTAGATATTCTAAGAATAAATTAATCTAAAAATAAAATAATAAATATATATTTAATACATAAATATTAAAGTACCCAAATAATAGTAATAATAATAATAATAATAATAGTAATAATAATAATAATAATAATAATAATAATAATAATAATAATAACAATAATAATAATAATAATAATAATAATAATAGTAATAATAATAATAAGTACTATTTATTATTATTAGTAGTAGTAGTAGTAGTATAAAATTAACTGAGGCATTAAATTTTAATTACATTTTGGTCTAAGAGTGAAAGGAAAAAATAAAAATACATTTTTAATGGTTACAAAGAATTATTTTATTATTTTGTTGATTCTTTGTTTTATTTAAAATATGTTAAACAATTTAAACATCACATATATATATATATTCATTCATTCATTGTCTACCGCTTATCCGATCTACTCTCGGGTCACGGGGAGCCTGTGCCTATCTCAGGCGTCATTGGGCATCAAGGCAGGATACACCCTGGACGGAGTGCCAACCCATCACAGGGCACACACACTCTCTCATTCACTCACACAATCACACACTACGGACAATTTAGAGATGCCAATCAACCTACCACGCATGTCTTTGGACCGGGGGAGGAAACCGGAGTACCCGGAGGAAACCCCCAAGGCACGGGGAGAACATGCAAACTCCACACACACGGCGGAGGTGGGAATCGAACCCCCAACCCTGGAGGTATGAGGCAAACGTATATATATATATAATATATATATATATATATATATATATATATATATATATATATATATATATATAAATAAATAAAAAAATTTGTAAATAATAAAAATAAATGATAAAAATAAAAAAAGACACCAAATACGAGTATACATTTGGTGTATATATATTGTGTCTTTTTTATTTTTATCATTTATTTATTTATTTATTTATTTATTTTTATGTATTTCAATGAAGCTATGGAATTGAGGACAATTTTATCAATAAATTAAAAATTAAGTAGCTAACAGCAGAAGAGTGATGAGGAGATATTTACCTCGAATGGCAGCTTATTATTTAATGGCATGATGACATCACATTTAATCAATAATCACTTTTTTTAGACTCATAATAATTAAAACGACGCTAAGAGTCCAAGCTGTATTTAGATCAAAACACACTTGCTTCTTTTCAGTCTCTGGTGGGATTTTGTTTCATGTGTGTGTGTGTGTGTATGTGTGTGTGTGTGTGTGTGTGTGTGTGTGTGGTGTGTGTGTGTGTGTGTGTTTGTGTGTGTGTGCGTGTGTGTTTGTGTGTGTGTGGTGTGTGTGTGTTGTGCGTATACACTTTTATAGGACACAAGCATCGTCCTTGCTCTCCTTCACTGTCCTGAGCAGGTAGGACTCATGTGCATTTATCCATCTATTCATTTATTTATCTCCTATATTACTCTTTATCTCTCACTCTTTGTTTGTGGTCCTCTGAGATTGATCAATATTTAATTTTCTAGGAGAGAGGAATCAAGCAGCAGTGACACTCAGCTGCCTTCTTTTTCTCTCGTTTGCTCTCTACCTCTCTCCCAGTCGCTATCTCGCTCTGCCATCTTCATAAGCTTTCCTGTGCCAGGAGTGTGTGTGTGTGTGTGTGTGTGTGTGTGTGTATGTGTGTGCGTGTGTTTGTGCGTGTGTGTGTGTGCATGTGTGTGTTTGTGTGTGTGCATCCTGGAGGTTTTGGCCATTATTCATGTTGTCAGAAGGAGCAAAGTGGGAGCGCAGATCTGGCAACCCTAATGTGATGAAGACTCATGAAGAAAGAAACCAAGCAAAGAAAACAGAAAGAGAGAGAGAGAGAGAGAGAGAGAGAGAGAGAGAGAGAGAGAGAGAGAGAGAGAGAATGAGTAAAGGGAAAGGGTCAGGTTGACTCCAGCCTGAGCTGTGAACGTGACATTTTGATGACCTTTACCCCAGGGTGATCAGAGCGAGTTTGTCGACATGCTGTGTAATGGATTATCAGGGCTCAGGGGTTACGGCTGCACCCCGATCCTCACAGCGTGCGGTTTTAATCGAGCCGATTATGATCTGAGCTCACTGCTAAAGTCTTGTTTTGGGTCATTATTTATGAAA
>JAUCMX010000022.1:17068108-17088108 GCA_033459395.1 Hemibagrus guttatus | reverse complement strand
GGGCATGTGACAGAGAGTGAAAGAGAGGGAGTGGGAGAACAAAGAGAGAGAGAGAGTGAAAGAGAGAAAGCAAGTGAGAGAGAGAGAGAGAGAGAGAGAGAGAGAGAGAGAGCATGTGAAAGAGAGTGAAAGAGAGGGAGTGGGAGAACAACAAGGGAGAGATAGAGTGAAAGAGAGAAAGCAAGTGAGAGAGAGAGAGAGAGAGAGGGAGAGAGAGAGATGAAATCAAGGAAAGAGAGATGGAGTGGAAGTGTGTGGATCAAAGAGAGAGAGAGAGAGAGAGAGAGAGAGAGAGAGAGAGAGAGAGAGAGAGAGAGAGAGAGAGAGAGAGCATGTGAAATAGTTGGAGTGAGAAAACAAGAGAGAGCACGAAAGAAAGACAGCAAATGTGTGTGTGTGTGTGAGAGAGAGAGAGAGAGAGAGAGAGAGAGACAGACAGAGAGAGAGAGAGAGTGATAGGTCACATCTATCATGCCACAGCTCAGCTTTTATTTCTATATGCCATTAAAGCACACTGTATAATATTTAATCTGATTATATGTTCTGTATTAAAGTCTGTACATGAGGACTGGATATCTGCCCACATTAACCTCACTACCAAAGTGGAGGAGAGAAGCCACCAGAGATGTGGTGAAACATTACACATAGATGCATTTAGAGGAGAATGATCATCACATAAGAGCTTTTCAAACTTATCATCATTATATCTTATATATTATATAAGGATTAGAATTATATGAGGTTCATTTTTTATTAAGGTTTATATTAAACTCATTATAAGCTTTAAACCTCGGGTATAATTTTTTAAAAATCTTTTTTTATATAGAAAATAGATGAAACAGTCCTGAATGCATTAAATAGACATTACAGAAATCTGTGTGTGTGTGTGTGTGTGTGTGTGTGTGTGTGTGTGTGTGTGTGTGTGTGTGTGTGGACATGTCAGAAGTTGCGATAGGTTAAAGGTCTCACCGACGTGTGACAGCCGACTCGCTCGGCACGGGCTGGTTTTATAACATAATTACACATATCCGGCGCTATGGCAGAGTTTAGGAGATTAAGAGCTTTCAGCATAATTGTACAGCGAGAGCTCCTTGGATGAAATGATGCATTGTACATACTAATGAGGCCCTCAGTTCTCAAGAAAAGCGAGTCATTTTCTAGCCTACCTCCGTAATTACTGTATGCAAACAGAACACGAGAGAGACGCTCACAACACTCATGTGAAGAGAAACAGAGGTGGAGAATACGCAAAGCACGGAGGCTTTTTCTTAATATTATGACCTTTATACTGTATCCGTTCCTCGCTAAGTGCTCCCACCGCTCCAGGCGCTAACGAAGGCCAGACGATCGTTAGGCGCAGATAGAAGATGGGCAGTGCCATGTTCATAACTGTATTGCAGATATTAGCAGGTCGATAGGAGCTGAGGGCAGCTTTATTTCATTAGACGCTTGATTAGCCCGTGCTCCCATGTGGAAGGGGCTTTATCTCATAATCATAGCCATGGTGTTAATGATGCACAGGCTACTGTAATGTCTGGGTTTGGGATGGTGTGATGGAGGAACGGAGCCAGGACGATCGACTGGTACATATTACAAATGAAAATTGCGTCGTACAAGGATTTAGTCATTGTAGAGTATCTGAGGTCGCGACATTTATCTCTAACTCTTGCAAACTTCTGTCTGTAGGGTCATTCATTCATTCATTGTCTACCGCTTATCCGATCTATACTCGGGTCACGGGGAGCCTGTGCCTATCTCAGGCGTCATTGGGCATCAAGGCAGGATACACCCTGGACGGAGTGCCAACCCATCGCAGGGCACACACACACTCTCATTCACTCACGCAATCACACACTACGGACAATTTAGAGATGCCAATCAACCTACAATGCATGTCTTTGGACCGGGGGAGAAACCGGAGTACCCGGAGGAAACCCCCGAGGCACGGGGAGAACATGCAAACTCCACACACACATGGCGAAGGCGGGAATCGAACCCCCAACCCTGGACATGTGAGGCAAACGTGCTATATATATATATATATATATATATATATATAATATATATATAATATATATATATATATATATATATATATATATATTCTGTATGTTCATATATCTGTACATTCATATACAGATTATACACCGACCAGGCATAACATTATGACCACCTGCTTAATATTGGTGTTGGTCCCCCTTACCAGTCATGCACTGTGTATTCTGACACCTTTCTATCAGAACCAGCATTAACTTCTTCAGCAATTTGAGCAACAGTAGCTGTTCTGTTGGATCGGATCACACGGGCCAGCCTTCGTGCATCAATGAGCCTTGGTCGCCCATGACCCTGTCTCCGGGTCACCACTGTTCCTTCTTTGGACCACTTTTGATAGATACTGACCACTGCAGACCGGGAACACCCCACAAGAGCTGCAGTTTTGGAGATGCTCTGATCCAGTGGTCTAGCCATCACAAATCAGCCCTTCGTCAAACTCACTCAAATCCTTACGCTTGCCCATTTTTCCTGCTTCTAACACATCAACTTTGAGGACAAAATGTTCACTCGCTGCCCAATATATCCCACCCACTAACAGGTGCCATGATGAGGAGATAATCATCTCTCACTGCTCATAATTTTATGCCTGATCGGTGTATATATATCAATTTAGTGTGTATATCTGTACATATATTCATACTTCAATACTGCTTCGCACTTCTTAGTTAGATGCTAACTGCATTTCATTGCCTTGTCCCCATGTGCAATGACAATAAAGTTGAATCTAATCTAAAAAATCTAATTT
Organism: Hemibagrus guttatus; assembly: GCA_033459395.1. Lineage (NCBI taxonomy): Eukaryota > Metazoa > Chordata > Actinopteri > Siluriformes > Bagridae > Hemibagrus > Hemibagrus guttatus. Next base: position 17,085,308 of record JAUCMX010000022.1, on the reverse strand, counting down.
AATGTGACAGAATGATGTTCTCAGTCAGTCAAAAAGGCAAATCAGAGGTTTTATCATTAAGTAAAATGTGTTCTTAGTAAAAGAAAAAAGTAAAAACACCAAAGTACTGTATTTATTAACTTCAAAACAGACAAAACATGATGGATTGGTGACTGTTTCTAACACGATGTAACATAAAAAAGCATGACGGATTGTTCTTTATGTCATAAAAATCATAATTGTGGATTTGCTGTGGTGTAAGAGAAATAAAGTATGATGAAAGTAATTTGAAAATATTCCACTTTACAGTTGTTGATTATTTTCCTACAAAATTCAAATATCTAAATGAGTTGACTCATTCATGATTCATTCATCCTTTATTTCTTTCTCGGCCTGATAGAGGAATCAACAGGTATACGCACATAGCTTATATAACATAGACTTCAAATATAGACACCTTTCAGTTTATTTCGTTTCAACAAACACAATTCAAACACCTAATCTGAGGATTCAGTTGTCTAAAAGAGTCGACTCAGTGAGTTGATTCATCTGCAAATGACACAGTGTTTCATCGGCATAACACATGGATTACATGTATTCAACTTTATTATATGTGTCTAACTTTCAAGAACAGGTATCATGTATTTTATTTCATTTCTCTTCCATAATTCAAACGTTTAAACAAACTGAATCGAAGAGTCGACTCATTCCTAAATCCTGGATTTCTGTCAAAATTTCTAGCACATATTCATACATTTCAGTTTCTTTTTTTTTTCGTAATAAAAGATTCAATGGTCTAATATGTTTTTTACCCGGACAATCAGAAGAATTCCCCACCGGCATCGAAATGATACCGAGTCGTGTAATTTGATTCAGATTAGCATTCGTATTATATTTTGGTGTTAAAAATGCATCAGTCGTTGCTACAAGGAAAGAACTGTGTTATATTCAGTGTATTTCAGCGCGGATAAATTACAAATACAACGCATTAAAAATATGTTTCCTGCCTCAAACAGCCAAATCTTTCATTTGTGTAATTAGCCAGTTGAACTGCACTGTGTGAAATGAAATGGAAGGTTATATGTTGATGAAAACAGTGTGTACGTGTGTTTCCGTGGCCTACAGCAGAAATATATTTCTATCACCTGAGCTGCACGTCGAGTCTGGTCTTGTGTATGAAAATGAGATGAACTTGGCCTCGTCACTCTTCAGCTTAATGAGCCCAAACCGAATCCCATCAAAATTTAGGCAAACTTGACATTTCGTCTCTGCTCGCTTGTGAAAATGTGTTTTTCTTGTGTGTGTGTGTGTGTGTTTTTTTTTAAACAAGCCCTAAATCCAGCTAGTATTGCTAAGCGAAAGCGAGCTAATTAATTTGCAGGCATAATTATTAAGATATAATTTACATATAAATGTGTTTTTTTGTGCTGAGAATAAATAAGTTAAATGGCACCCTCGAGACTACAATTTACAATTAGAACTTTAATACGGCTGATTATATTCATGCAGAATTTCTTGCGGACCTCGAGACAGGGAGGTGTCAGGATCGTCCCTGCCACTCAATCAGCAAATGAGCTTGTGTGTGTGTTTTCTTTCATATGATGCCATTTGTGTGCTTGTAATTTAAGCTAATATTGTGTACATTGTGTAGGTGATGAATATGTAGAGCCTGTAATGTCGTCACATGAGATTATTATTATATAAGATGTGGGAAAGGTGCTTTTGAGCATGTCATGCTCTGAGACTGAACTACAAAGCAAGAAAATAAATCAGATTTAAAAAAAAAAAAAAAAAGCATTAAAAAAATCAAATTAGGTAGAAAAAAAAATCACACGAAAAATGTACTGTGTGAAAATGACATAAGAAACCAAATGACAAATCATGTGAAAAAGAGCAAAAGTGAAAATATATGAGTCATGTAGGGGAAAAAATACAAATGAAAATAAATGAAATATATGAGAAAATCAAGTGAAAATAAACAAATCGAGTATAAAAATCACTAAAAACATCAAAAGCATCAAAAAAGGAGGTGAGAAAGGTAGACAGACTAAAAGAATAAAGCTCTGCCGCATCTCAAGATTGAGGTAGAGATGAAGCGAAGGCTAAATCCAAAGCATGTTGCACCAAAGCACTGTGGGTAATGTACTGCAGGAAACTAAAGTTTAAACTAAAAAAAATATTTTCATTGGATGTCATGGTTGTTATGATGATTCAGAATCGTGTTTGCCGCACACCTCCTGGGTTGTGGGTTTGATTCCTGAACTTCCGGGTTCTCCGTTTTTTCTTCCTGTCCAAAGACGTGCACTATAGGCTGATTGGCATCTTTGAATTGTCTGTAATTTGTGAATAGGTGTGTGATTGTGTCCTGTGATGGTTGGCACATGTCCAGTGTGTCCTCTGCCTCATCTGAGTCCGCTGGGAGAGACTCCATGTTCCCTTTGACCTTGTGTATGATAAGGAAAATGGATGGATGGATGGATGGATGGATGGATGGATGGATGGATGGATATATGGATATATGGATATGGATGGATATATGGATATGAATGGATATGTATGGATGGATGGATGGATATATGGATATGTATGGATTGATATATATGGATGGATGGATATATGGATATGGATGGATGGATATATGGATATGTATGGATATGTATGGATGGATACATGGATGGATGGATGGATGGATATATGGATATGTATGGATGGATATATATGGATGGATGGATGGATGGATATATGGATATGGATGGATGGATATATGGATATGGATATATGGATATGTATGGATGGATACATGGATGGATGGATGGATGGATATATGGATATGTATGGATGGATATATGTATGGATATATGGATATGTATGGATGGATAATATGATGGATGGATGGATATATGGATGGATGGATGGATAATGAATGGATGGATGGATATATGGATATAGATGGATGGATGGATGGATGGATGGATGGATGGATGGATATATGGATATGGATGGATATATGGATATATGATGGATGGATGGATATATGGATAATAGATATATGGATGGATGGATATATGGATATGGATGGATATATGGATATATAGATATATGGATATGGATGGATATATGGATATGGATGGATATATGGATATGGATGGATGGATGGATGGATGGATGGATATATGGATATATAGATATATGGATATGGATGGATATATGGATATGGATGGATATATGGATATATAGATATATGGATATGGATGGATATATGGATATGGATGGATGGATGGATGGATGGATATATAGATATATGGATATGGATGGATATATGGATATGGATGGATATATGGATATATAGATATATGGATATGGATGGATATATGGATATATAGATATATGATATGGATGGATATATGGATATGGATGGATTGATATATATGGATGGATGGATGGATGGATGGATGGATGGATGGATGGATATTTTGGATATGGATGGATGGATATATGGATATGTATGGATATGTATGGATGGATACATGGATGGATATATGGAAATGTATGGATCGATATGGATGGATGGATGGATGGATATATATGGATGGATGGATGGATGTATGGATGGATGGATATATGGATGGATGGATGGATGGATATATGGATATGTATGGATCGATATATATGGATGGATGGATGGATGGAAGGATGGATGGATGGATGGATGGATGGATATATGGATGGATGGATGGATGGATATATGGATATGTATGGATCGATATAGATGGATGGATGGATGGATGGATGGATGGATGGATATATAGATATATGGATATGGATGGATATATGGATATGGATGGATATATGGATATGGATGGATGGATATATGGATGGATGGATGGATATATGGATATGTATGGATCGATATATATGGATGGATGGATGGATGGATGGATGGATGGATATATAGATATATGGATATGGATGGATATATGGATATGGATGGATGGATATACAGGTTAGTTTGGATTTTTTTGTTTCCATGTAATGAGTGATTTGATGCTATCTACAATTTTGTTTGTTTTTTGGCCAGAAAAACATGTACGATCTTAACAATAGCAAGTATATTGTGCCAAATGTGTAGAGACACAGATTTATTTCCTCCAACAAATCGAACACACAGTGTCTCTGTTTGGCCGCCGATGCTCGTAAGAACACAACGGAAATTTGTACATCAGACATCTTCACACAATTCCTTACTGTGTGAGCTTCGACAAGAGCACTTTACTGCAGTTTGTTTTCACACTGCGTCTCATCTCATCTTTATATAAAATATATAAGGAGTATGTGATGACAGTAAGAAGTAACGTGAGTTACGCGGGTTGGTGTGCTCCGGCGTCCACTAGGTTGCGATAATGAGATCAGATCTTTCACCGTGCAGGCCCAGGAGTGTGTGTGAGGATGTGTGTGTGTGTGTGTGTGTGTGTGTGTGTGTGTGTGTGTGTGTGCGTGTGTGTGTTTGTGTGACACAAGGCTGCTTGAGAGTGACAGCCAGGCTTAGAGGGAGGGCAGGATAAAGACAGCCCGGGCCGAACGCCCTCATTTCTGCCCTATTAATAGCCCCCTGCAGGCTGCATGTTTATTAGTCATGTAGCAGACGAGGCCGTGATGGACGCGTCCGCTCATTACCAGTTAGTGTTGCTTCAGAAGAAGCCAATCCAGGCACCGCTGGAGTCATCAGTCAGCCTGATCGTCCTCCTCACAGATACACAGATGTAGAGTCGCACAACTTCACAACAGAAAAGATGAAAATGAACGTTCTGGTCCAGAAAGGTCAAAGCGTGAGCCATCAGAGTGAGCTTACATGCTGACCATATTCTCCAAACCACGAGATGGCATTGAAATAAATAAATAAATAAATAAATAAATGAATGAATGAATGAATGAATGAATGAATAAATAAGGTTTTACCATTTCCAAAGAAAAAAAATACTATAATATTAAATAAATAAATAAACAGACAGATAGACAGATAGATAGATAGATAGATAGATAGATAGATAGATAGATAGATAGATAGATAGATAGATAGATAGATAGATAGATAATAAATAAATCTGGTATTGCTGTTTCCAAAGAAACAAAATACTATAATATTAAATAAATAAATAAACAGACAGATAGACAGATAGATAGATAGATAGATAGATAGATAGATAAATAAATAAATAAATCTGGTATTGCTGTTTCCAAAGAAACAAAATACTATAATATTAAGTAATTGAATGAATAAATAAATATATATATATATATATATATATATATATATATATATATATATATATATATATATATATATATATATATATATATATTTATTTATTTATTTATTCATTCAATTACTTAATATTATAGTATTTTGTAAACATATATATATATATATATATATATGTTTTATTATTATTTTAAATATATATATGGAAAGATTTTCTTACAAAATGAATTCTATAATGTTTATTTGTTTTTTTTAAATAAAACTTATTTTATTGTTTATTCCAATGTCTCTGTTATCGGTTTAAACAACATGAAACTACTGTGAGCTATTCTAAGGTTTAATTGAAAAAAATTAAATTCAGATTTAAATTATATAGCTCTCCATTTTGACCCCCAGGAAAATCAAAGCTGGTATATTTTTTTATCATCTTTATTTTATAAAACTTTTAAAAAATCTATACTGAGTTAGATTTTATTTTGCATGATGTACAGTATTGTATATCGTATTTTGCAATGTCTCAGGCAGGTGAAGTTAACTTTTATTTCTGAAAGATGTTCTATTCGTACTTTGCTTATTTCTGCTCCATCCTCGAAACTTCCCAGAGAGTTACGTAGATCCTCACACTGCGCCGTTACCGGCTCTCTCCCAGGGCGTGGAGTCTCCTCTGATTTTGTTTTTAATTAAAGTGGGAAGGGAGAAAAAAGTAAATAAATCAGGAGTCTTCTCTCAATATCGCATTTCTCTTATAGCACACTGCCTGGTTCAGCAAGCGACTCTTCACTTGACATGCATTAAAGATGGCACGTGCAAAAGAAAAATAAAAAGAAAAAAAGATGGGGTTCAGGTTTACACACACACACACACACACGGTCCAAAAAAGTCCATATGTTCATGTAAAATCGAATTTAAGCTAATATAATATAATATAATATAATATAATATAATATAATATAATATAATATAATATAATATAATATAAAAAAAAATTTTCACACACACACACACACACAAAACACACATGTGCTGTGATTCTGGATAAGATATTGAGTTAAGTAACAGCAAGAGACTCCTCACTTTATACAAAAGCGCACTCAAGTTTCCTCTACTGTTCGTCTGAGACACACACACACACACACACACACACACACACACACACACACACACACACACACACATTCTTTATCAAGGGACCTTTATGGTCCTGCATAAAAGAATGCAATCTAATCTAATATCAAACACACACACACACACACACACACACACACACACACACACACACACTGATTCTGTGTAAGATATTTTGTTGTAACAGCAATAGACTTCTCACTTGATTCAAAGGTCTACTCAAGTTTCCTTTGCTTTTAGTCTGAGACACACACACACACACACCATTTTTTTCTTCAGGGTCTCTTCCAACAGTATATAATATAATATAATATAATATAATATAATATAATATAATAAAATTTTGCAGCTACTCATATATTAGTTTGCCTGCTTATTGGCGCCATCAAGTTGATTCTTATTCTTATTATTATCTCAAGCTGGCTATTTATTGCCCTGTGTAACAGTTTTGGATTCAGTTCAAGGGATAATATGGAACAAAGGTTGGGAGGAAAAAAAAAATCACAGACAGCAGCTATGCGTCACAGACCTCGGAGTCTCCCAGAACCTCAGTTCAAGGACCTTACTGTATTATTAAGCATAAGTGTGTCTCTGCTTTCTGTATCTGTGTGTCCTTGTGTGCTCTGTGTACAACAAACTGTTTATAACAACTCTTTTGCACACACACACACACCATAGACATACAAAGATAAACTCACGCACATGCACACACACACACACACATTAGACATACGAAGAAAAACTCACACACACGCACACACACACATTAGGCCTAACTTGCATATAAACACACTCAAATCTTTGGAAGGAAAGGAATAAAAGAGAGAGAGAGAAAGAGAGAGAGAGAGAGAGAGAGAGAGAGAGAGAGAGAGAGAGAGAGAGAGAGATGAGCAAGAAGTTCGGCTTACTGTAGTATTAAAAGAGTTCACTAGAGGTCGCTAAGGATCAGAAGACAAAAGCAAAAGTTATTCCTGCAAATTACACACACAAACACACAAAACACACACACGCACACACACACACACACACACACACCCCGCACACACACACGTAACGAAGCAATATCCCGGTCTGCAGTGGTCAGTATCTATCAAAAGTGGTCCAAGGAAGGAACAGTGTTGAACCGGTGACAGGGTCATGGGCGGCCAAGGCTCATTGATACACAGTGCATCGCAGTTTGTTGCGTATGGGGCTCCATGTTGCGTATAGGTCAGCCCATGCTGAACCCTGTGCACCACCAAAAGCACCAACAATGGGCACATGGGAATTAGAACCGGACCACGGAGAAATGGAAGAAGGTGGCCTGATCTGATGAATGGCGTTTTCTTTTAAGTCAGATAGATGGCCGGGTGTGTGCGCGTCGTGTGCCACAAAGCAAAAATGGGCCAGGAATGGTTTGATGAGCACAACACCAAGTTTGAGGTGTTGACTTCAAAATTCCCCAGATCTCAATCCAATCCAACATCTGTGGGATGTGCTGGACAAACAAGTCCAATCCATGGAGGCCCCGCCTCATGACTTACAGGATCTGCTGCTAACATCTTGGTGCCAGTCCATGCATTGACAGATCAGGGCTTGCATTAGTACAGAATTATTTCTGACTCCGAATTTACATCAGTTTTGAAATTAAACAATGATTAAATCTTGTTTGTGTGTTCAAACTTTAAAATACAGCGTGAAACAAATAGTGAATTTTGTGTATGTATTGCAAAATAAACATAAAACCTCTGATGAATTCAATTCTGTCATTTTTCATGTACATGATATAAAGGTAATGAATAATTAATAATCAATAATAAATTATAAATCTTTCAATGTGCAACTTTAATCGCAGAAAGTACCAACATAATAACAATAATAATAATAATAATAAAAATTTAAAAATTTAAAAATTTATTATTATTATTATTATTATTATTATTTATTATTATTAAATCATAATATTACATAATATGAAATAATATTACATAATAATAATTACAATTATTATTATTATTATTATTATTATTATTATTATTATTATTATTATTATTAAAATAGATACATAAATAAATGAAAGCCCTTAAGCTGAAAATTGAAATTACATGCAAAGTCGAGTTAAAATATTTGAACACATGTACTTTATTGAATTTTGTATTTTTTAATATATTCTCTCTCTCTCTCTCTCTCCTCTCTCTCTCTCTCTCTCTCTGTCTCTCTCTCTCTCTCTCTCTCGCTCTCTCTCTCTGCTCTCTCTCTCCCCCGCTCTCTCTCTCTCTCTCGCTCTTTCTCTCTGTCTCTCTCTTTCTCTCTCTCTCTCTCTCTCTTTATGATAACACAATATTCAGATCAGAATGCGGTGAGTATTTTTGACCACTAGATGGCAGTACATGCACACGTGACTGGAAATTGCACAACTTTTTATAAAACCAGTCTCTCCCACCTCCTGCTGATGAATCACACATTACTACACATCACTGTGATCTCTGCAGCAGACTCTTTTATTGCTGTTGTTCTTTTCTGCAAGTCCATAGTGTCCACACATCTGGGCTTCCAGTCACAAGTCCAGACACACACCTGCTTATTTAACGTTCTCTTCCTTTTTAATATCTTGTTCTCATTCATTGTCTACCGCTTATCCGATCTACACTCGGGTCACGGGGAGCCTGTGCCTATCTCAGGTGTCATTGGGCATCAAGGCAGGATACACCCTGGACGGAGTGCCAACCCATCGCAGGGCACACACACACTCTCATTCACTCACACAATCACACACTATGGACAATTTAGAGATGCCAATCAACCTACAATGCATGTCTTTGGACTGGGGGAGGAAACCGGAGTACCCGGAGTAGCCACTCCCTTTTCCAGTAAAACACCCCCACAATGCCTCCACAACATGATGCTGCCACCTCCATGCTTCGCAGATTGCATGATGTTCTTCTGATTAAAAGCCACACCCCTTTTGTTCTCCATATATAGAACTGATTATTATGGATGAATAGCATTCGTTGATGAAACTGTTTGGCAGTGCTGGGATTTGAGCTCATGACCTTCAATGAGGCGCTCGTACGCCATAACCAGTGAGCTCGCACCACCACGTGCCACAGCCAGATGCCTGGTTCTGCTGTATTGTAATGAAAGACCGGCAGTTTTCAGCCTCGTCAATTGTTCCTAACCAGGCTGTAACCTCAATCAGACCCGACTGCTGGAATTCTGAATAAAATCCCATTTAAAGGGCGTAATAAGGTTTTCCGTGCTCTTGCAAATCGCTCTGGTCTTCACACTCGCAGACGCTTCCAGGGACAACGTTGGTTTTTTTTTGTGCTTGATCCTGCGATTAAGAATTTGTAGGCCCTCTTGGTTTTATGTGAGAGGTAACGTGATAGGCTTGTGTCTGCCACATAAAACGCATCTTGAGATGATATTGCGACAGCAAACACTCGTCTGTGCTTCTTTCCTTTCCGTCTTAACACGGACCCATTGTTTTAGTTTTGAAAGTCAGAGAGCTCAGTGGCTGATTGTGAAGATTTTTGTGCAGTAGATCATTTTACATATACATTAATTATCATCGATTAAACATTTATTACCAAAGAAATTCACATTTATTTTGAATTTATTCAAAAATGTTTTATTGGACTTTTAGGGAAGGAGTCTGCAGTGTCAGCACTTTGTAATAGGAGGTTTTTCACCACAGGAAAGTCTTCAGGATGGAGGAGTTTTCTGCTTTCTCTTTAACAGGACAAGTTGTGTTTCTGTCATCTTTTTAAGGTATTTCTCTCAAGAGAGAAAATAAACAAATGAGGGAAATACTCTTTATAAAGAAATACTGTAAGTGATAACAGGAACTTGATTTGCAGATCTTCCACAACATGTTTCTTCCATTACTGTTACTATAAATGGATAAAAAAAAAAAAAAGGTCTGATGTGTTGTTCATGAATAAATTATAGTCATTAGTAATTTCTTGCTGTATAAGAGTAATAAAACTTTATGGTGTTAACAGTAACTCCGCTGCATGACAGGCTGCATTACGCCATGGCTTTCTTGATTATTTTTCCTCTAACAGAATATCTCCGAGTGTTTGTTTTGCTTGATCGAATCCCTGAGAGAACTTTGAAAAAAAAAAAAAAAAATGACCACAGAGAAAGCTGGCCCCATAAAGAACTACATAATACATTAAGTAGGCTGCCTACGAAGCAGGAATATCCCTCAGAGATTGCTTTCAGCGAGAGGAGTTCCCTTTTCTTGATTCCGAATCACAAGCCAGAATCTGAGGTACTCCAATAACTCGTTTCATAAGCATTTTGACAGTTTTCCACAGTGCTCATGCCAGTGTGCCTCAAATACAAGACATGCCTGACACGATGCCAGTGGCCATGATAAGCAGTAACTGCTTTCAGGAGTCGTTTTCCACCGTTCAGGCTCTTTTAAGCGTCACGGCGCTGGACAAGCCCTAATCTAGCCTGACAGCAGCCTCTGAAGTCTATGGCATAGAGCTGATGTCTAACAGGCTTCTCACTGCCGAACAAAAAGGTGATTTTAGTCCCTGTTACATTTCCTCCATCTCCATCTCGAATTTGGGCAAACACACCTGCCTTGAGGAAGATCCCTGAACAAAGAAGTGCTTTTAAGGGACTATTTCTGTAAATATCATTTACACTTGAGGCCAAAAGTTTACGTAGACCAAGGCTAAAGACATTCAAACTCAATTTCTCAGAACTCCAGGTAACACCTCATGTTACCATACACTTCCTGTGTTAACTCAGTTGGAGACAGATTTATATCAGCTTTCATTTTTTTCTAGAAAATTTTCCAAAAACTTTGCTACTCTTTAGTGACATTGCCTGCTAAGTAGCTGAGCAGCTTTCCACAATCGTCTCAGGAAACTTGGTGTAGCTCTTCTGTAAAGCTGCTTTGAGACAATGTCCTTGGTTAAAAGCACTATACAAATAAATTGAATTGAATTGACTTGAATTGTAGCTCAAGTTCAGTTAAAGTCCATCAAGTCTTTCTGATGGCTACTTTAATGCCTTGTTACTAATTGGAGGGATGCTGAGGATGCTGCCTTCTGGAAGACCTGGTCAAGGTTTAACTATCTGGCTGATGTCTTGAAGCTAATGTCTTGCTTCAGAATTTCTAAATAATCCTCCTTCTTTATGATGCCATCTGTTATTTAAGTCCACCACTCCCTTTTCCAGTAAAACACCCCCACAACACCTCCAGAACATGATGCTGCCACCTCCATGCTTCACAGATTAGATGATGTTCTTCTGATTAAAAAGCCACACTCATTTTTTTTTCTCCATATATATAGAACTGATTATTATTATCAGCTATTTTTATTTTTATGGCAATCTTGAAGGAGGGGCTTCTTTATGTGTGGTGGTTTTTCAGGCCATGGATGTAGAGCTCTACCTCTAGCTCATTCACCAGTTCCTTAGTTATTATTTGTTGGGTATTTGTTGTGTTGTTGTCGCAACACACCTGAATAGCTTATTCTTTATTCTGCCCAACACAGCTGATTCAGATATTCAGTAGACTTCCCAAAACACCTGAACAAGATATTCAGTATTTTCCCCAAAAGACTTGAACTAGCTATTCAGTAGACTTCCCAAAACACCTGAACAAGATATTCAGTATTTTCCCCAAAAGACCTGAACTAGCTATTCAGTAGACTTCCCAACACACCTGAACAAGATATTCTGTATTTTCCCAAAAGACCTGAATTAGCTATTCAGTAGACTTCCCAAAACACCTGAACAAGATATTCAGTATTTTTCCCAAAAGACCTGAACTAGCTATTCAGTAGACTTCCCAAAACACCTGAACAAGATATTCAGTATTTTTCCCAAAAAACCTGAACTAGCTATTCAGTAGTCTTCCCAACGCACCTGAACAAGATATTCTGTATTTTCCCAAAAGACCTGAACTAGCTATTCAGTAGACTTCCCAAAACACCTGAACAAGATATTCAGTATTTTTCCCAAAAGACCTGAACTTGCTATTCAGTAGACTTCCCAAAACACCTGAACAAGATATTCAGTATTTTTCCCAAAAAACCTGAACTTGCTATTCAGTAGTCTTCCCAACGCACCTGAACAAGATATTCTGTATTTTCCCAAAAGACCTGAACTAGCTATTCAGTAGTCTTCCCAACACACCTGAACAAGATATTCAGTATTTTTCCCAAAAAACCTGAACTTGCTATTCAGTAGTCTTCCCAACGCACCTGAACAAGATATTCTGTATTTTCCCAAAAGACCTGAACTAGCTATTCAGTAGTCTTCCCAACGCACCTGAACAAGATATTCAGTATTTTTCCCAAAAAACCTGAACTTGCTATTCAGTAGTCTTCCCAACGCACCTGAACAAGATATTCTGTATTTTCCCAAAAGACCTGAACTAGCTATTCAGTAGTCTTCCCAACACACCTGAACAAGATATTCTGTATTTTCCCAAAAGACCTGAACTAGCTATTCAGTAGTCTTCCCAACGCACCTGAACAAGATATTCTGTATTTTCCCAATACACATGAACTAGCTATTCAGTATTTTCCCAACATTTGAGATCAAAACTAAAAAGATGAACTGGTTCAATAGGACAGTCATTATTATGCAGTAAAAAGCTTGACTATTCAGCAAAGTTTTATTCCTCAGTGAACAAATAAACAAAAGCCACAAAATTTCTGTTGAGTAAAAACCCAAATTCACCATTTAGCTAAAATTGTCTCTAATAGTTCCACGTCATGCAAAATTATTATTTATTTCCAAAAGAATGTTCACATAAAATATGTGTATGTCTTTAACAATGAACCCCCTTGAAGACCCCCTTTTTTTCCAGGATGATTAACCAGTTGATTTCCCAGAAAGCTTAGGACTTACACCAGGAAGATGCTGAGTAACCATGGCTGCTTCTGCCAGTGCAGCTTGGAAAACATATCCGTGAAGTTATGCAGATTTGCACAACTACTCCAACATGTGTACCGAACATTCCTGAGTGTTCCTACGTCAGACCTTATTTTAGGACTTTAACAGTCTCAGAGGAACGTTGTTCCCGTATGTGCGGGTAAAAGTGCAGGTCTCGGTGTCTCTCCTCAGTGTCAGTTGGTAAGACATCTGACACATTCTTGTGGAATGCAGTAAAAAAGTTCGCATTTTGCTCCATGAACATCGTAGACTTATGGTACTCACCAAAGAAAATATTAACAAAAAGATTCATTACAGTTAGATCAGTCTTTCCAGGTTTCTGTATTCTTTGAAATATAGCACTTTTATAAGACTTTTAGTATTTTGCCCAACACAGCAAATCAGATATTCAGGATATTACCCAACACACCTGAACACGTGTTCACAAGTCTTTCCAACACACCTGAAAAAGCTATTCACAAGTCTTCCCAACACACCTAAATCAGGAATTCAGTGCTGTTCCCAACACACCTGAAAAGCTATTCACAAGCTTCCCAACACACCTAAATCAGGAATTCAGAGCTGTTCCCAACACACCTGAACAAGCTATTCACAAGCCTTCCCAACACACCTAAATCAGGAATTCAGTACTGTTCCCAACACACCTGAACAAGCTATTCACAAGCCTTCCCAACACACCTAAATCAGGAATTCAGTACTGTTCCCAACACACCTGAACAACATAGTTCACAAGTCTTTCCAACACACCTGAACAAGCTATTCACAAGTCTTCCCAACACACCTAAATCAGATATTCAGTATTGTTCCCAACACACCTGAACAACGTATTCACAAGTCTTTCCAACACACCTGAACAAGCTATTCACAAGCCTTCCCAACACACCTAAATCAGGAATTCAGTACTGTTCCCAACACACCTGAACACAGCTATTCACAAGCCTTCCCAACACACCTAAATCAGGAATTCAGTACTGTTCCCAACACACCTGAAACAAGCTATTCACAAGTCTTCCCAACACACCTAAATCAGGAATTCAGTACTTTTCCCAACACACCTGAACAACGTATTTACAAGTCTTTCCAACACACCTGAACAAGCTATTCACAAGCCTTCCCAACACACCTAAATCAGGAATTCAGTACTTTTCCCAACACACCTGAACAACGTACTCACAAGTCTTCCCAACACACCTGAAAAAGCTATTCACAAGCCTTACCCAACACACCTAAATCAGGAATTCAGTACTGTTCCCAACACACCTGAACAAGCTATTTACAAGTCTTCCCAACACACCTAAATCAGGAATTCAGTACTGTACCCAACACATCTGAACAATATATTCAGCATTATTCCCAGCACACCTAAATCAGCAATTTACTTTTGTACCTAACACACCTGATCCATGAATTCAGGACTGGACCAAAACAAACTGAACCAGGTATTCAGTATTCTTCCCAACACACCTGACTCAGGTATTCAGGATTAAACTCAACACACCTGAATCAGGTATTCACTATTTTACCCAAGGCACCTGACCCAAGTATTCAGTACTGTACCCAACACAACAGAAATTAGTATTTAGTATTCTTCTCAAAAAACCTGAACAGGTTATTCTCTATTATGCCCAACACACCTGAATTAGATATTCAGTTGTCCTTCCCAACACATCTGAATAAGATATTCAATATTCTTCCCAGCACACCTGACTCAGGTATTCAGGATTAAACCCAACACACCTGATTCAGCTATTTGCTATTTTACCCAACACACCTGACCCAAGTATTCAGTACTGTACCCAACACAACAGAAATTGGTATGTAGTGTCTTCCCAACACACCTGGACCAGGCATTCATTAGTCTTCCCAACACACCTGAATCAGGTATTCAGTATTTTCCCCAAAAAGACCTGAACCAGCTATTCAGTATGTTACCCAACACACCTGGACCAGGCATTCATTAGTCTTCCCAACACACCTGAATCAGGTATTCAGTATTTTCCCCAAAAAGACCTGAACCAGCTATTCAGTATGTTACCCAATACACCTGGACCAGGCATTCATTAGTC
The DNA here is from genome assembly GCA_033459395.1 of Hemibagrus guttatus. Lineage (NCBI taxonomy): Eukaryota > Metazoa > Chordata > Actinopteri > Siluriformes > Bagridae > Hemibagrus > Hemibagrus guttatus. The sequence continues at coordinate 17,069,972 of JAUCMX010000022.1, read as the reverse complement.
TTTCCCACACACTTGAACAAGATATTCAGTATTTTCCCAACAGACATGAACTAGCTATTCAGTATTTTCCCAACACAACTGAACCATGGTATTCAGTAGTTTTCCCAACATACCTGGACCAGGTATGTTCTTATTTCTTTCTTATTTCACATTGCATTTGTTTGCTTAATTTGTATCAGTCCCTCATGAGATCAGAACAGATCCAGAACACACCACACCTGTGTACAACGTCCTAGTAGTATTTGATAACCGATAAAACGAGCGATTCTTGGTGATGGAATGTAAATGAAATGTCTCATCAAAACCCATCCTGAAAGACATACACCCATGACATTTTCTCTGACGGTTGCAATACGGAGAGGTGAACATTCACTGTTTGCTTACGGCTCATGCTCTGTACCGAAGCCATGTCAATATGTTCCACCCTGTTCAATCAAAGTGGAGCTTTGTGGCTTACAGAGGGATTTACCTGCCCATGCTACCACATGTCCTGTTCAGACATTGCACTCCGAGGTGCTTTCTGACCCACTCCTGACACACACACACACACACAATCCTAAACCCTCTGAGACCTCCCTGTTGATCTCTCCCACACCAAAACACACCACACACACATTTTAAAAAGATGTGCCACCAAATACAAGCCGATTAATTAAGAGTGACAGCTGGACGACTGCCGGGTGTCTCTGCTTAGCTGTCAGTAACCGGAGATTTCCAGCGCTCGTGCTGATGTGTAAGCTACAGCCGAGCCAGACGGACTCGTGTTACCGGCACGGGATAAAAACGCAGCGTCGGTGGTGTACACGGTGGTTGCGGGAGCTGCAGGGCGCCTTGCTGAAATTAACGCAAAAAAATACACATCACCAAGGGGATCAGATTACTAGAAAATCTTGCTGTGGGTTTTGGCAGGGGAAGAAGGATATTTTAAAATGCTTGTTAAGAGAAACACTCTCCAATAGTTTATCAACCCTTTTCAGCGAGTGAGTCAGTGATTCCTGCCGTGTGTCTGAACATTTGGGATCCTTTCCATGGTGAATATGGAATAAGCAGGAAATGTTTCCAAAGACTTTAATAGTCAAGTACATCGAAGTAGATCTTTGTTCAAATGTAGATATTTTGTTTTGTGTTTGTTTTTAAACCCTGTCTTCTCCCAGTTCACAACTATTAACAGTACATGATGGCTAGCAATTTAGCTGCATGAAAGCTAATGCTATCCATGCTGGTCACTAATATGAGCGTTTTGTTTTTTTTATTTGTGTATTTATTTGTTTCTTGGTCGCTATGGTTTCACTGGTAGCACCAGGGCTTATCATTGTAAATTTGAGTGTTTGATGTATTCATTCATTCATTCATTCATTCATTGTCTACCGCTTATCCGAACTATTCTCGGGTCACGGGGAGCCTGTGCCTATCTCAGGCGTCATTGGGCATCAAGGCAGGATACACCCTGGACGGAGTGCCAACCCATCGCAGGGCACACACACGCACGCAATCACACACTACGGACAATTTAGAGATGCCAATCAACCTGCCATGCATGTCTTTGGACCGAGGGAGGAAACCAGAGTACCCGGAGGAAACCCCCGAGGCACGGGGAGAACATGCAAACTCCACACACACATGGCGGAGGCAGGAATCGAACCCCCAACCCTGGAGGCGTGAGGCAAACGTGCTAACCACTAAGCCACCGTGCCCCCCGTGTTTGATGTACTGAAATAAAAAATAAAATCCAGAATACTAAACATAAACCTTTAATACACATCTGTACATTCATTCATTCATTGTCTACCGCTTCACATCTGTACACCGATTAGGAATAACATTATGAGCAGTGAGAGGTGAAGTGAGTAACGCTGATGATCTC
>JAUCMX010000022.1:17058108-17063108 GCA_033459395.1 Hemibagrus guttatus | reverse complement strand
TCCCTCTCTCTCTCTCTCTCCCTCCCTCCCTCTCTCTCTCTCTCTCTCTCTCTACCTCTCTCTCTTTCTCCCCTCCCTCTCTCTTACTCCCCCCCCCCTCTAACTCTCCCTCCCCCTCTCCCTCCCTCCCCCTCCCCCTCCCTCCCTCTCCCTCCCCCCCTCTCTCCCTCTCTCCCTTTCTCTCTCCCTCTCTCTCTCTTTTCCCTTCTCGCTCTTCCTCCCTCTCTCCCTCGCTCTATCTTCCCTCTCTCTCTCTCTCTCTCTCTCTCTCTCTCTCTCTCTCTCTCTCTCTCCCTCTCTCTCTCCCTATCGCTCTTTCCCCTTCTCTCCCTCCCTCTCTCTCTCTCTCTCTCTCTCTCTCTCTCTCTCTCTCTCTCTCGCTCTCTCTCCTCATTGTTCTGTTTTGATACATTTAATATTGTGCTGAAATATTGTTGTGTTACATTTAATGTTGCATTGTGTTACATTTAACGTTGTGTTGTTGTATTCTATTTAACGTTGTGTTGTAGTGTTATGTTGCATCACATTTAATGTTGTATTGTCGTGTTGTGTTACATCTAATGCCGTGTTTGTTGTAATATATTTAACGTTGAATTCTGTTGCATTGTGTTGTATTACATTTAATGTTGTGTTGTGTTACGTATCATGTTGTGTTGTTGTCTGTGAGACAGTTTATTTCCTGTTTCCTGTTTGTTCATGTACATTATAATATACTTATAATTAGATTAAACATTCTTATTACATAATATAGAAATAAACAAAGACACGGCATGAGAAGGCACAAAATTCCCGAATAAAAACATTCCCAGTGACACTGGAGACTCCTTCCATAAACACCTCCATATCAGTGAAGCTTTCATCATTAACCAGCAACACATTTTTAATGTGTTTAAATCATCTGGCGTAAACATCTGCGGTCATCTGTTACAGAAAAGGAATCAACACCATTCTGACCAATCAGACGCCAGAATTCGGCGGCACTCCCGTATAAGCCTTTATTCACAGATGGGATGCTGTTATGAATGTGCGTGGGAATGTGTGTGTTTGTAGCAAACTAGGAAAATCATGGTGGACATATGTTGTGTCTTCCTCATATGACACTTCCTCTGGTCTTAATACACGGATATATGTGACTCAAAGCTCTGGCTGGCTATAAATGTGGCGTGAATCACAGTTTTTAATAGGGTCTTGGTCTTTTGCGCGTTTAAGGAACAAGCCAGAACTGAAACGTTTATGACCCACCCCTGCCTGGCACAGGGGTATTTTTGGGGGGTAGATTTGACTGATTGGCATGTCTGATCTGATCCATATTTTTTAATAAAAAAATGACACATGAGGGTATAGTAAATACAGCTGTTAATAGCTTTATCCATTATTCCCAGTTCAGTAAACACCTCAAACTGGCGAGAGGCCACCGTAGCCCAGCGACTGGACCCAAACATCAGGAAACAGAGCAGGGATTCCACCAGTGACATGGAGGGGAAAAAGGGAAAGCATTGAGAGAAGACAGGAAAAAGGGGGAGAAAGAGTCTTCACATTTGACCCAATGAGCGTTCATTAGCCTCGTGTGGGCTCAATCGGTCACATTGTCGCTTTCTGTATCAGAAACAAAGAGCAAGAGAGCTATGAAAGAAGCAGCACGCACTCGTTATCAAGCTAATCACATGGTTCTTATTTTTCATAGCGATTTATCGGTGTTATGGAAATGATTCTTTTCATTTTAATTCGTGTCTCGAGTACCAGGGTGGCTTGAAAACAAACAAACAAACAAAAAAGCTCAGTATAAACGCAATGTGTTTTTTATTAATATATTATTAACGCCTCTTTATAAATGAAACAGCAAAAACGACGTGTTTTTCTTTCCACATTTAGTGTTTGGCTTTTTATTAGCCAGCGCTGAATGGATGAGGAACAGGAAACGCTTGTTGTTACATTCTCTGTGGGGGAAGCCCTTAAAGGGTCTACTGTATGTAAAACTCTACAAGTGAAATTTCCCCTTTTCCCTGTAGACCTAGCAATTCTGAAACCCTTTTCTAAAGCTAGAATTCTTAACCATTAAAGAACCACTGAGTGAGTGAGTGAGTGAGTGAGTGAGTGAGTGAGTGGGGTGAGTGAGCGAGTGAGCGAGCAAAGACTTAAGTGAGTGAATGAGAGAGTGAAAGAGTGAGTGCGTGTGTGAGTGAGTGAAAGAGTGAGTGAGTGATAGTGAATGAGTGAGTGAGTGAGTGAGTGAGGAGTGAGTGAGTGAGTAAAAGATAGTGAGTGAGTGAAGTGATTGATGAGTGAAAGAGTGAGTGAGTGAGTGAAAGAGTGAGTGTGTGAGTGAGTGAGTAAAGTGAGTGAGTGAGTTAGAGAGTGAGTGAGTGAGCGAGCAAAGACTTAAGTGAGTGAATGAGAGAGTGAAAGAGTGAGTGAGTGAGTGAAAGAGTGAGTGTGTGAATGAGTGAAAGAGTGAGTCAGTGAGTGATAGTGAGTGAGTGAGTTAGAGAGTGAGTGAGTGAGCGAGCAAAAAAAGTGAGTAAAGGTGAGTGAAAGAGTGAGTGTGTGAGTGAGTGAAAGAGTGAGTGAGTGAGTGATAGTGAGTGAGTGAGTACAGAGTGAGTGAGTGAGTGAGTGAGTGAGCAAAGACTTAAGTGAGTGAATGAGAGAGTGAAAGAGTGAGTGAGTAAAGGTGAGTGTGTGAATGAGTGAAAGAGTGAGTAGTGAGTAAAGTGAGTGAGTGAGTTAGAGAGTGAGTAAGTGAGTAGTGAGTGAGTGAGTGAGTGAGTGAGCGAGCAAGTTAAGTGAGTGAATGAGAGAGTAAAAGAGTGAGTGCGTGTGAGTGAGTGAAGGGGAGTGAGTTAGTAGAGTGAGTGAGTAAAAGGTGAGTGAGTAAAGTGAGTGAGTGAGTGGAGCGAGCAAAGACTTAAGTGAGTGAATGAGAGAGTGAAAGAGTGAGTGCGTGTGTGAGTGAGTGAAAGAGTGAGTCAGTGAGTGATAGTGAGTGATAGTGAGTGAGTGAGTTAGAGAGTGAGTAAGTGAGTGAGTGAGTGAGTGAGCGAGCAAAGACTTAAGTGAGTGAATGAGAGAGTGAAAGAGTGAGTGCGTGTTTTAGTGAGTGAAAGAGTGAGTGAGTGATAGTGAAAAAAAGTGAGTGAGTGATAGTGAGTGAGTGAGTGAGTGAGTGAGTGAGTGAGTGAAAGAGTGAGAGAGTGAGTGAGTGAGTGAGCAAAGCAAAGACTTAAGTGAGTGAATGAGAGAGTGAAAGAGTGAGTGTGTGTGTGAGTGAAAGAGTGAGTGAGTGAGTGATAGTGAGTGAGTGAGTGAAAGAGTGAAAGTGTGAGTGTGTGAGTGAGTGAAAGAGTGAGTGAGTGAGTGAGTGAAAAGAAGTGAGTGAGTGAAAGAGTGAGTGTGTGTGTGAAAGAGTGAGTGTGTGTGTGAGTGAGTGAGTGTGTGAAAGAGTGAGTGAGTGAGTGAAAGAGTGAGTGAGTGAGTAAAAGTGAGTGAGTGAGTGAGTGTGTGAAAGAGTGAATGGAAGAGTGAGTGAGTGAGTGAAAAAAAGGGTGAGTGAGTGAGTGAGTGTGTGAAAGAGTGAGTGAGTGAGTGAGGGGGAAAGAGTGAGTGTGTGTGTGTGTAAAAGGTGAGTGTGTGAATGTGGGGAGTGAGTGAGTGAATGAAAGAGTGAGTGAGTGAGTGAAAGAGTGAGTGAGTGAGTGAGTGTGTGAAAGAGTAAGGGGTGAGTGAGTGAGTGAAAAAGAGTGAGGGGTGGGGGTGGGGGGTTGGGGGTGAGTGAGTGTGTGAAAGAGTGAGTGAGTGAGTAAAGTGAAAGAGTGAGTGAAAGAAGGGAGTGAGTGAGTGTGTGAAAGAGTGAAGGGAAAGGTGAGTGAGTGAAAGAGTAAAGGGGAGTGAGTGAGTAAAAGGTGAGTAAAATGAAAGGGGAGTGAGTGAGTGAGTGAGTGAGGGGGAAAGAGTAAAGTGAAAGAGTGAGGGGTGTGAAAGAGTGAGTGAGTGAGTGTGTGAAAGAGTGAGTGAAGTGTGTGTGAGTGAGGTGAGTGTGTGAGTAGGGGAGTGTGTGAGTGAAAGAGTGAGTAAAAGTGAGTGAGTGAGTGAGTGTGTGAAAGAGTGAGTGAGTGAGTGAAAGAGTTAGTGAGTGAGTGAAAAAAGTGATTTGGGGTGAGTGATTTGGGGTGAGTAAAGTGAAAGAGTGATTGAGTGATTTGGGGTAAAAGTGTGTGAAAGAGTGAGTGAAAGAGTGAGTGAAAGAGTGTGTGAGTGAAAGAGTGAGTGAGTTTAGAGATTTGGGGTGAGTGAAAGAGTGATTGAGTGAGTTAGGGGAGTGAGTAGGGGAGTGAGTGAAGAGTGAGTTAGAAAAGTGAGTGAAAGAGTGTGTTGGGAAAGAGTAAATTGAGTGAGTGGGGTGATAGAGTGAGTGAGTGATAGAGTGAGTGAGTTAGAGAGTGAGTGAAAGAGTGAGTGAGTGAAAGAGTGAGTGAGTTAGAGAGTGTGTGAGTGAAAGAGTGATTGAGTGAGTTAGAGAGTGAAAGAGTGAGTGAGTGATTAGGGGTGTGTGATTTAAAGAGAGTGAGTGAAAGAGTGAGTGAGTGAGTGAGTTAAAGAGTGAGTGAGTGAAAGAGTGATTTGGGGTGAGTTTAGAGAGTGTGTGAGTGAAAGAGTGATTGAGTGAGTTAGAGAGTTAAAGAGTGAGTGAAAGAGTGAGTGAGTTAGAGAGTGAGTGAAAGAGTGAGTGAGTGAAAGAGTGAGTGAGTTAGAGAGTGTGTGAGTGAAAGAGTGATTGAGTGAGTTAGAGAGTGAAAGAGTGAGTGAGTGAAAGGATTTGGGGTGAGTGAAAGAGTGATTTGAGAGAAAAGGGGAGTGAGTAAAGGTGAGTTAGAGAGTTATTTGGGGTGAGTGAAAGAGTGAGTGAGTAAATAGAGTGAGTGAGTTAGAGAGTGGGGGTGAGTGAAAGAGTGAGGTGAGTTAGAGAGTGAGTAGGGGAGTGAGTGAAGAGTGAGTGAGTTAGA
>JAUCMX010000022.1:17013108-17053108 GCA_033459395.1 Hemibagrus guttatus | reverse complement strand
TTTACAAGAACTGATATGTATATAGACCACAACATCACTAGGATTAACAGGTATATAGACCACACCTTCACTAGAATCAGCAGGTATATAGGCCACACCTCCTTCACTAGGACTGACAGGTATATAGGCCACATCTTCTTTACAATAACTTTTATGTATTTATAGGCAACATCTCCTTCACAAATCTGGTATGTATACAGGCCACACGTCCTTCACTAGGACTGATATGTCTATAGGCCACACCTCCTTCACAAGAACTGACATTTATATAGGCCACACCTTCACTAGAACCAGCAGGTATATAAACCACACCTCCTTTACTAGGCATGACCGGTATATAGGCCACACCCCCTTCACTAGGACTGACAGGTATGTAGGCCACATCTTCTTTACAATAACTTTTATGTATTTATAGGCAACATCTCCTTCGCAAAACTGGTATGTATATAGGCCACACCTCCTTCACAAGAACTGATATGTATATAGGCCACACCTTCACTAGAACCAACAGGTATATAAACCACACCTCCTTTACTAGGCATGACCGGTATATAGGCCACACCCCCTTCACTAGGACTGACAGGTATATAGGCCACATCTTCTTTACAATAACTTTTATGTATTTATAGGCAACATCTCCTTCGCAAAACTGGTATGTATATAGGCCACACCTCCTTCACAAGAACTGATATGTATATAGGCCACACCTTCACTAGGACTAACAGGTATATAGACCACACCTTCACTAGAACCAGCAGGTATATAAACCACACCTCGTTTACTAGGCATGACTGGTATATAGGCCACACCCCCTTCACTAGGACTGCCAGGTATATAGGCCACATCTTCTTTACAATAACTTTTATGTATTTATAGGCAAAATCGCCTTCACAAAACTGGTATGTATATAGGCCACACCTCCTTCACTAGGTCTGATATGTCTATAGGCTACACCTCCTTCACAAGAACTGATATGTATATAGGCCACACCTTCACTAGGACTAACAGGTATATAGACCACACCTTCACTAGAACCAGCAGGTATATAAGCCACAACTCCTTCACTAGGACTGACTGGTATATAGGCCACACCTCCTTCACTAGGACTGACAGGTATATAGGCCACATCTTCTTTACAATAACTTTTATGTATTTATAGGCAACATCTTCACAAAACTGGTATGCCTATAGGCCACACCTCCTTCACTAGGCATGACCGGTATATAGGACACACCACCTTCACTAGGACTGACAGATATATAGGCCACAACTCCTTCACTAGGACTAACTGGTATATAGGCCACACCTCCTTCACTAGGACTGACAGGTATATAGGCCACATCTACTTTACAATAACTTTTATGTATATATAGGCAACATCTCCTTCACAAAACTGCTATGTATATAGGCCACACCTCCTTCACTAGTTCTGATATGTCTATAGGCCACACCTCCTTCACTAGTTCTGATATGTCTATAGGCCACACCTCCTTCACTAGGACTGATATGTCTATAGGCAACACTTCATTCACAAGAACTGATATGTATACAGGCCACACCTCCTTCACTAGAACTGACAGGTATATAGACCACACCATCTTCACTAAGACTGACCAGTATATGGGCCACATCTCCTTCACAATATCTGATATGTACATATAGGCAACACCTCCTTCATAAAACTGATATGTATATAGGCCACACCGCCTTCACTAGGACTGGCAGGTATATAGGGCACACCTCCTTCACTCTCTTGCACTGACAGGAATAGAACACGCTGCTTTCTTTAGAGGCCACATCTTCATCATTGAAACTGGCAAGTACATAGGTCATGCTTCCTGAAACAGATGTTCACAGAGGTCGCTCCTGCTTCACTGAAGGCCACGCCCCCTAGACTGACATGCAGAGAGGCCACACTCTGTTCTGGCAATGTGTCTGGAAATTAAACGTACAGCGGCCACACTTTTTTATGCTGCGGCTGGAGCTGAAAGCAAGACAGCATGTCATTTTATTTGCACAAATTATCAGTGAGATTTTGTTTTCTTCCATGTGAAGACCGCTGCCAGCCGACACCACATGCTAAACATCTGGGTTTAGCCTCGTTCATAAATTAAATATGTGAAATCCCTTGCATTATATTTGTAGGAAATAATGTTAACATTACCCCTAGTATTATTACAGGCTATTTATCTGATTAGTAAGACTGAAAGGATTTTTGATCGAGACATGACTCACTGTTACAGAATTTCTTCCTTGTCTCAACTCTCTGCTACGAAAAACTTTATTTTGTTATTACTACAAGCCCTGACAGCGATTTCTTCATGTTCTGTGGAACGACACTGAAGGGAACTTTCACGCAAAAGGTAAATGTTTCATAGTGGACACCTCGAGTAGAGAAATGAACGATACGATAGTCGCTGTTCTGAAGGAACCGTTCATTAGAACCCTGTCAGAAATGGGGTTCCTTTTAGGAGGCTAAAAACCCTGTGGAGCGAGAACCTTTATCCTAAGAGTGTATATGTTTGAAAAGAAGACACAGTATCTCCATAAAGTGTGTGTGTGTGTGTGTGTGTGTGTGTGTGTGTGTGTGTGTGTGTGTGTGTGTCTAAGAAACCACATTAGAGCTGCCAAAAGGTCTGACAGAAAGACAACACAAGAGTAAGACTGATCATTTCATGCTTGGAAATTACAGCAAGAATGAGTCATGTCATTCATGCCCTCCACAGACAAGCTGTGGTTACTGTAAATATGCACGTGTGTGAGAGTGCGTCTGTGTGTGTGTGTGTGTGTGTGTGTGTGTGTGTGTGTGTTTGTGTGAGGACATCGAAGCAGATGCGGCTCGTCTATGAATTATGTCCTCAGGCGGAAATTTGTCATTGGCCTGAAATACTGCCAACTTCCATCGTTGCGCCTCGATATGAATTTTTAGAAACACGGCTGAAGAAAAAGAGCAGCAGCATCACATTCCTCGCTTCCTGGATTAGCATTTAATCAACATCAAAATTGAGTAGTGTGATAGAATCCAGGATTAACAAGGACACTTGTATGTTTGTAGAAAGTGTCTGAATATTCAGTGCAATAAAAAAGAAATTCTTGTCATTATTAGAAAGGCATTTTTACTTTTAGGAATTTATTTTGTAGGTGCAGAACATGTTTATCTGTTCAGCTGAGCAGATACCAGGTTAGTACAGGCGTTATCAACAATCGAGCACAACAAAAATCTCTCTAAGGAGTGAATATCTATTGTTTTGGAGCAGTAAGCAACCTGTAGATGATCTAAGCAGTGCCCAACCCCATTCCTGGAGATCTACCATGCAGCCAGAGTTTAGCTCTAGTACACCTGGCTCTAATATTTAGATGCCACTGAAGGCTTTGGTTAGCAGGATCATGTGTGTTAGATTAAGAGCTGAACTTTGAAAGAAGCTCGGTCTGGGTGGTCATGCTGTGTATTGTGAGATCCCAAGAACTGTATGTACGTGAGGACGCATTTATTTACAAAAAATTATCAATAAATCACTTGGGGGATGTGTTGTTATAGGAAAATAATCAACAAGTGGGCAGTGTGATGAAGGTTGATATGAATTATTTGATTATTATTTCCCCGGAAGAGCACGGTCTCTTATTCGAGAGCAAATTACAAATTTTTTTCCAAAAGGTTATTCAACACCTTCGGAATCAAGGAACCTTGTGATATAAATATATTTACTTAGTTTCAATGGAAAAAGGGGTTTTTGAACCTTTCTCAGAAAGATCTACTTTCAGAAACCATTAACGTAAGATTTGACCCCTCATGGTTCTAGGTGCTAGATGGGACCTGGCGCATCGTCTCTTGAATAAGCTGTGAATAACGGCGCTGGAGCGATATGGACTTGTTCTAAAAAGTCAGCTCGCATTCTGAAAATCTTCTAGACGACAGCAGATCTGACACCCATTTTTGCATTGAAAGCCACATTCACTGTAAGCAAATGAGCTTGTGGAATGCAGCTGCCTCCAAAAAGCAAATATGAGTGCAGAGAGTGGTGGTGTGTATGCGCATTGGTGTGTATGCATAGTGGTGTGTACGTGAGGCGGTGTGGATGTTCAGGGAGTGCATTTACTCTCTTGCTCCTAATGGCTGCGGATGTCTCGTTAGAAGATGATGATTCCTCTCGGCCTTACATGCCAGAGCTCTTTTCAGACCTGGAAGAGCGTTTGATGCAAATTCTGAATGAACAACTCTATTAGTCAGACAAGCGCTAATTACGCCCCCACGGCGCCGCATGCCCAATATCCTGCGATGCTCTTCGGCACTGAGGGCTCTTATCACACGAGCATCAGAAATGGAGCACCGTGATCAGATTACAAGCTTACGCATGATGCAGAACCAGAAGGCGTTGTGACTAGGAGATTTTGTGTGTGTGGCTGCTCAGCTTTCTATATTAGAATGGAAAATATCAATTGCTCTTTTCACAGCTCCACACTTTCAGGAATGTCTGAAGAAACCAAAGTTTCCCTTGCTACAAGGGAAACACGCTCTAGATGACTTGCCAGTATCACCACAGACAGCTAAGTAATACGAGCAGGATAAGAACAGCGTGATTTCTCTGTAACATCTCTCACTTACCTTCACAAGTGATTTTAATCTTAACCCCCAGTGCTTTCTAGTGCACAGATGAGTACCTATCTAAGATCAGAAACTTACCCAAGGCTAGACCGAAGCTTTCTAAATAAGTTTCTGTGACGGATTTTAGTCACAACTTCAAGGTGGAACCCGGAGCCAATCCCAGGAACCCTGGGCTCAATCACAAGGCATCACACACACACAATTTAGAGTTGTCAGTACCCAAAGTGACCAAGGGATGAAGTGTTGATGAGTGTTGATCAGTACACTGACAGTAACCTGAGCACTGAGCTGAACCGGGAACCCTGAAGCAGCAACACTACCTGCTGCACCACTGCACTGCCCTCAGTCAAAAGGTGTATTTGTGTACTTTGAGGGTGTAACCCATGTTTTGTAAATGTGGCATGAAAATTTTAAACAAATTCAAAGCATGGCTATTGTTGTGTATGATTTACATATAAGAATGGCTTAGGAGTGGAATCAGGAAGACAGAGTGGATTCCCAGTTTGCTCCTGGCGCTAATGCGATGGGATTTAAACCCAATCTAAACCTTGAAAGGGCGTGTACATGACACATATCCAGTACTCTCAGCATTGGCTCAGGAGCTAAACCATGATAGGGTCTGGACCTGACTGATGTCCAGTATTCCCGGGATATCAGGATCTAAACCAGGACTGGGTGTGTACCTGCCTCATGCCCTGTTTTCACAGGTTAGGCTCAGGATCAGTACCCTGACAGGGTGTGGGCCTGAATCATCCCCAGAACCATATTTCTCCTAAATTTTGGGAAATTTTAAAGGGCTTTCCTGACAGTGTTCGGGGCTCAGACACAGTCTCCCAGTTTAAACGTAGATTAAAGACATATCTCTTTAGCCAGGCATACACATAATACATCCCATAACCTTGTGCTCCAGTACTTCTGATTAAATGCACATTATCATCTAGTGTTTGCTAATACTATGAACAGCAGCTACGTTAATTCCTCTCCACTTGTTTCCCTTCTTCTACCCATCCTGAGGTATCTAGAGATTGTGCCAGCTCCAGTAGACCTTCAGTGAGAAGCATATGTGGACTTTGACCACGACAACAACCTCCTAATTAATACACACACTAACATTCTACATATGCTGTATCTGCATCAAACATCTGACTGTACATGACTGCAGAAAGGATATTGTTCATAATCACACCGGTTCAGTGTTAATAATAATGTATAATCACACTCTCTGACATCACCCAGATGAGAATGAGGTTCCCTTTTGAGTCTGATTCCTCTCAAGGTCTCTTCCTAATACTATCTAAGTGAGTTTGCCCTCGCCACAGTTCACCTCAGGCTTGCTCACTAGGGATGATTTTGTCTAATATCTAGGACTTTTTGCACTTTTTTCTCTTTCTTATGTTCTGTAAAGCTGCTTTGAGACAATGTCCATTGTTAAAAGTGCTATACAAATAAAAGTGAATTGAATTGAATTGAACATTGACCTTGACCAGAGTCAAGTAGATATTGTAGGATATTGTAGATGACTAAATTATTTATTCATTCATTGTCTACCGCTTATCCAATCTATTCTCAGGTCACGGGGAGCCTGTGCCAGGCGTCATTGGGCATCAAGGCAGGATACACCCTAGACAGAGTGCCAACCCATCTCAGGACACACACACACTCCAGACAATTTAGAGATGCCAATCAACCTACATTGCATGTTTTTGGACCAGGGAGGAAACCCCCGAGGCACGGGGAGAACATGCAAACTCCACACACACACGACGGACATGGGAATCGAACCCCCAACCCTGGAGGTGTGAGGCAAATGTGCTAACCACCAAGCCACCGTGATGACTAAGTTATAAACAGCTAAATCTAAGTCCCTGTGTGCATGGCGTAAACGTGTGCAAGATGTATGCAAAGTTGCAAGATTATTTAAGAGTGCTTAACATCTAGACATGGTTTGAAGAAACTAGTAACGATGTCAGCGTTCATCGCTGTGCGTAATGATAATAAGATGTGCAAAATAAAGATAATGCGCTCTTTTTGCGCTTTACTGATCATTATTAATCATGTGTTGTGTCACGGACGTGGCAGCAATCCGTCCAGAAATCTTGATGAGCGCAGGCGGAATCCCTTCACGGAGAGATTCCCGCCGCTGCGGAGGCTACCGGGGGGCGCGACCGTAAGCGACCGGAGGGCGGTGCGTGGGATTCGGGAGGCGGGGAGGATTGGTTAGGGAGTAGGAGGGTATTTTCCAGGTTTAAATACAGCGCGGTGCGGGAGCTCCGTAAATAGTCGTGTCACACAACGCCGGTAAAACACACACGCACGCACGCACACGCACGCACACACACGCACAAAAAAGCCTCACTATGAGAAGCGACAGCGGGCGTACGGAGTGACTGACGCCTGACGCGCTGCGCTCTACGAAACGCGTAACCTAACAGCCACGCAACGGATCGGGATGCACAGGCTACACTGATCTCGCTCAGCTTTCACACTTGATTAGCACTCGCTTGATTTTTTTTTTTTTTTTACTTATTTGTTTCTTTCTATTGGAAAGTTTGCGCGCTCCCGTGTCCAGAAGGTGAATGCCCGCGTCTGCGTGCACGCGTCCTGATACGAGAGCCAACTTCACACGGCCGGCTTTGGGCAAACGGAGAGGATCCGAGCTCTGCTGCTCCGCTCAGTTCAGCATGAAGTCTGCGGAAGAAGGTGAGCGTGTGTGTGTGTGTGTGTGTGTGTGTGTGTGTGTGTGTGTGTGTGTGTGTGTGTGTGTGTGTGTGTGTGTGTGTGTGTGTAGCACTGTACTCATTGCATATAACCTGCTCCAGCTCAACCTGATGCACTGTGTCCATCAATGAAAAAAAAAAAAAAAATCAATTAACAACCCAATAAATATTGGAACAGAATTAAAATAAACTGATTGAACAGTGATGTACATAGCTCAATAGGCCAATGATGCAACTTGTATTCTATTGGATAATTTAGAAAGACATAAAATTGTTGAATTAAGACTCCACACTTTGCTAGTGTGATATAAAGCAACATAGAAGTTCAGGAAAATAAATAATAATAAAAATAGAACACCCACACACTTTTTTTTAATGCACATTCATAGTGATGCTTTCAGTAGAATCATCTCTATCTACTGTAGTATCTTATTGACTGATTAATGGACTCATATCTGAAGTGGAGTTATTTAAATGCAGTGGGGATACCGTAACACAATATGCTCCTGTCAGAAAGTTGATTTGAATGAAAAAAACAAAACAAACAAACAACAAAAACAAATTTCAGTAGAATCCACAAAATATTTCCAATCATAGATTCCATAACAATGCTTTCGCATGATCAAAGATGCTTCGTTATTTATTGATCAGTTGACTCACGCCTTGGCCACACTGTACAGTAACATTGCTGTGCTAATGCTGTGTTTTGAGAGAGAAAACATAGAATAGACATTGTATGAAATTTTATAGAGAGGTTGTCAGGAGAACTGTATATGAGGTGTTACTGACTGAATAATGCACCCGTGTCTTATGTAATGAAATGCCTTGGTGATACGGTAATGTTGTCATCCCAGTAAAGTTTCAGAACGAAATGTCAGAACTAAACAGAGATAAAGAGAGATGAGTTTCTATTAATGTCATCTTGATGCCTTTTAGTAGATTGGATTTTTTATTTTGTTATTATTATTGATTGGATAATCAGATATCTAAAAATGCAAGTTGGCTACAGGCATTTATCAATACTGCAACACAATATTGGTTATTGCCAATAGAGTTACGTTAAGAGAGAATAGAATACAATAAAATAAAGACAAAAATAGAATAGAATTGCATGTTGAAGCTTTTAATTAACCTGGCAGTATCTGAAATGCAGTTTCATTCATGTAACCTTTCCTTTCAAAGTAACTATACTGTCATGTCATTCGGAAATAGAATAGAATAGAATAGAATAGAATAGAATAGAATAGAATAGAGATACAGGTTGTATTAATTGCCTGTTAATCCCTTAATAAATGCAATACCATATCCTTATAAGGCCATGGCAATATATTGACTTTGGAATGGAATGGAATGGAATAGAATAGAATAGAATAGAGATACAGGTTGTATTAATTGCCTGTTAATCCCTTAATAAATGCAATACCATATCCTTATAAGGCCATGGCAATATATTGACTTTGGAATAAGGGAAAAGGGAAAAGAATAGAATAGAATAGAATAGAATAGAGATACAGGTTGTATTAATTGCCTGTTAATTCCTTAATAAATGCAACACCATATCCTAATAAGGCCATGGCAATATATTGACTTTGGAAAATTAAGGAAAAAAAAGAAAAAAAAGGAAAATTAGGGAAAAGAATAGAATAGAATAGAATAGAATAGAATAGAATAGAGATACAGGTTGTATTAATTGCCTGTTAATTCCTTAATAAATGCAACACCATATCCTAATAGGGCCATGGCAATATATTGACTTTTGGAATGGAATGGAATGGAATAATGGAATAGAATAGAATAGAATAGAATAGAATAGAATAGAATAGAATAGAATAGAATAGGAGATGCAGGTTGTATTAATTACCTGGTAATTCCTTTATAAAAGCAATACCACATCTTAATAGAGCCATGACAATATGTTGACTCAGGAATAGAATAGACCAGACTAGAATAGAATAGAATAGAATAGAATAGAATAAAGATTCACTTTGTATCAGCTTTCTTGTTAATTTCTTTATTAATACATTAATGACACAGAAACCGAATAGAATAGAATAGAATAGAATAGAATAGAATAGAATAGAATAGAATAGAATAGAATAGAAAGAATAATTGTGTTAATTTCATGTTTAGCAGAATTTTGAATGTTTATATGTTTACTGACTGATTAACAGGCTTTAATCCAGACAACTAAATGCATTATCAATAGAACCACGGTGATGAGAGAGTTATTTTGAAACAGAACAAAAATGTATAGAATTGTATTCTAGCATTCCTGAAGGTGTGGCTGTTGCTCACGTCTCGCTGCGTGCTTGTTAATGAGCCGCTTCTTTCTCGCCGTCAGTCATGTAACCACAAGCAGTCCGTTATAACACCCAAGATATTTTTTATTGCACCGGAGCGCAGCTGTTATGGCCACAAATAGAATCGCCAGCGCCTGTGATAGTTGCATCAATATGTTGCAATATTGCTGTCTCATTTTTTTTTTCTTTCTTTTAAACTCAACGTCTCGGTTCAGCCGGGATCGGGAGTGCACACTTAATCTCACATCGTTTGTTACGAAAGCTCGGCGTGCTGATACAGGAAAGTGTATCAGGGATCTGATGATGGATGATGGATCTCCGTCTCGTACGCTTACTCCAGTAACTAAAGCGCACTGATGTCATGGGCTGTGTGTCGATTTGGGGTTCCTTCTGTCTGTCTGTGCGGTTTGGGGGATTGCATTACTGTGGCGAGAGGGGAGCATGATTATGCGTTTCAGCCTTCTGCTTTTAAGCCTCATAATTGATAGCAGACTGCTTGGTTTGGGTATGCATGTGCGTCGCCTCAGCACGTGTGTGTGTGTGTGTGTGTGTGTGTGTGTGTGTGTGTGTATCGTCTCAGCTCTTCAGCCTGCTGACGAAGGCACTTTTTTGCACCCCTCTTCCCATGTTTTTGCCCAAACCTCTGTCTCTTATACCCATAATTCCACCAGGCGCACAATTAAGAGACTGACTATCCCACACTCAGGACAGTGTTAAAAGAAAAAAAAAAACAACTCTTATGTAGGCCGCACACGTGGACACTTTGCAAACGGTAAAATTCCAACCAAAGGGGCGACTTCTGCTTTATTTCACCATGCGTTCATGTGCCTGGTGGACGGCTATGCAATCTGTAGCAGCTCACTTCCCTGTCGAGCAGCTCTGCTGAGCAAGAAATGCAAACAAGCCACATGTCACAAGGAGAGAAAAGAGAAAACCCCGTGTGCATGTATGTCGACGTACCTGCTGCAGAGTGCGGTGTGTGTGTGTGTGTGTGTGTGTGAATCACAGACTGCCTCAAAGTAAAAAAAAGGAAGTAGTAAGGGGCGGATCTGACTGTGAGAGAACCCTCAGAATGAGGCGGCAGGTGTTTTTTTTTCTTTTTTTCTACAAGAGTAAGGAAGAGATAAGAGCTCTGGTGTGACTGAACAGGATGTCAAAAGCCACTGCTCTGCTCGAGGAGCTGCTGATACACAGCGGCGCTTAAACACTCCTTCCCGGAGACGCTGAAGATGGGATCCGGCCATAAAGAGCCTGAATTTGATTTCAGCTTAATGTTTGAGTACGGCAGCCGAGGCGGAGAGATGGAAATGGAGAAAGGTGTGTTGGACAGGTGGCAGAGTGTGTACGTGTGTGTGAGCTTGTGAGTGTGTTTGTCTATGTATATGTGTTCGTCTGCATGTATGTTTGTAAATGTATCCGAGTGAACGTATATGAGTCGCTTTGGCATTAAAATACATTGCAGCATTAGTTTTATTTATCTCTGTAAAAGATGATAGTCTATAGAAATAAAGTATATATATATATATATATATATATATATATATATATATATATATATATTTAGTACATATTTCAGGGGTTTTTTTGGTAAACATTGTATTTCAGAGTCATTCAGTTAAAAAGGGCTTTTTTCATGCTGTGTGTGTGTGTGTGTGTGTGTGTGAGAGAGAGAGAGAGAGAGAGAGAGAGAGAGAGAGAGAGAGAGAGAGAGAGAGAGAGAGAGAGAGAAAATCTAATTATTTTTGTTCTTATTAACGTATAAGGCTTTAAAACTTATTTTAGTTTAGCTTTTTTAGAATTTTTTTTTTTTTTTTTTTTTTTTTTTTAACCACAAAATCTATTCAAGAGTGACAGCTGTTTTTTTTTTTTTCAGTGCATCTGCTTCTGGAAATAGTCTGTCACACACTAATTTTAGTCAGTCTGCCCACGCATTCTGCGGTGCATGACAGGTTCATCATTTCACGTGGTGTCCTGGTTGCGTACCGCTGTAGTTAACAAACATAGATTGAGGTGAAGGGGACGGCCACAAAAAGAAAAAAAAAAGTCACTGTTCAAACAGATCACAGGGTTTTCTTTAGAAACCTGAACGGGGAAGAAGACAGGGTCATAATGGGGACATTATGTTCTCTGGTTTTGTTGTCCTTTAAACCAAGTGAAAGTAAAATCCATTGCATTACATAAACAAAGGCATTTAGAAAACTGGCACACATTTTAATTAACTGGTATAAACTTTTTTTTTTTTTAAATTCCAATTTTAATAAACTGGTCAAAAAATTGTTAAAAAATTGTTTTAAAAAATTGTAAGAATGCAAAAAAAGCAAGAGCAATTTTGCTGCATTTCCTATGATTGAACAAATGCACTAACCTTCCTCATCCCCTTGAGCTAACCTTAAACATTTGTTACTTTCCATATGCTCATGCAGATTTTTCCATGCCCCAAAGTAGATTTTGAAACAAGCCTCCATGGTGCTGCTTTCTTCAACTTGAGCTAATAGATGAGCCAGATGTTTTGCTTTTGTCTTTTACTCATCATTATCTCCTTCTTTTGTCTTTGCAGAGGCTTTTAGCTACACACCAAATGTTAGTCTGTCTCTCCCACTTGGCATGGCCAACCCTTGCCTGGCATCTCAGTACCACAGTCTTCAATCAGGCCCCGTTATCTCAGTCTCGTCATGCCACCAAGCGAGCTACGGACTCCACGAGAGCGCCATGGCTCCCAACTACTACTTTTCTGGGCTCCGTCCCAATGGAGCGCCTCCTCTGGAGAGGCCACGCATTGAGATCACTTCATATGGCCAGATGCCTGAGGAAGAGGTGGCGGAAAGTGGGACCATGGGCCCTGTGGCCAAGCGAGTTAACATTGTGACCTTGACCTTGCCTAGTGCTGATGGGTACCGTGACCCAAGCAGTCTGAGCCCAGCAAGTAGCTGCAACTCCGAGGCATCATATGAATCTGGTTTCTACAACTATGAAAATTCACCCCAGAACTCACCCTGGCAGTCACCCTGTGTCTCACCCAAAGGCTCATCCTCTTTGATGCTGTCTTGCCCCCCTCATGGCCATGCCCCAGGGCCTTCCCCTCGCCATTCCCCTTCCACTTCTCCCAACGATGACATCGGAAGTCATGGCAAGCGGAAGTATAGCTTCAACGGCACCCCTTATGGGCACGCACCAGGCATATCACCCAACCACTCACCCGGGGCTTCACCTCAGGGCTCACCAAGGCTTGATGAAAGCTGGCTGGGAACCACTAACCAGTACACCAATTCCGCCATTGTGGCAGCCATCAACGCCCTCAGTACAGACGGCTTTCCAGATCTCGGCGATGGTGTTCCCAACAAGAGCCGGAAGACTAGTGTAGAGCACAACCCCAGCATGAGCTTGAAGGTGGAGCCAGCAAATGATGATGCGGGAACAGAACTTGGCCAGGAGGACTATACCAACTCCAACCGTATGCCATTCAAGAAGGAGAGCTATTGCTCAGGATTCCTGGATGTTCCACCTCACCCATACTCATGGCCCAAGCCCAAACCTTACCTCAGGTATTCAGTTGTACACAGAATTGAAGTAGAAATACCTCTCCAAGTCCTGATCTATTTAAATATTTGATGTTAGGTGTATTGACACATGTGCTTCAAGCACACCGTTATATATCTTATGACTAATTTGTGTTTACATGCAGATTAATAAGTTACTATGAAGTCTCCTCCTTGGCATATAAAACAAAACTAGTTTGTTTAGAGTAAATTTAGTTATAGCCGTAGGAAACTGAAGGTAGAAAGTTCATACGTATTTCATAAATTCCTTTGTGTAGGCTGGTGCAATGGGTTGTGGGCCAGTTCTCATAGCAACCCACACATAAACACTGACCAACACATCATTTTATTATTTTGTTGTTTTTACTGTTTTTAACAGGCCTCTGGGTCCGCCTGTGGTCATAGTGCACAAGTGTGTATGCGTGTG
The DNA here is from genome assembly GCA_033459395.1 of Hemibagrus guttatus. NCBI lineage: Eukaryota > Metazoa > Chordata > Actinopteri > Siluriformes > Bagridae > Hemibagrus > Hemibagrus guttatus. The sequence goes on along the minus strand of JAUCMX010000022.1, from coordinate 17,039,525 downwards.
CGCACTTTCCTCCGCCAGCACGCCTTCCTGCCGGAAATCAAGTGTTTGAGGGTGATAGTGTGGAACAGGAAGTGATGGTGTCAATGCTAGTGGCACTGGCTGCAGATTCTCCTTCCCTCTCAGACACATTAGGCCGATAAAAGACAGATAAAACTGATGATAAAAGTCCAGAGGGAAGCTGGTTCGTTCTGGGTCAGCAAACACACCAAAAGTTCCAAGAGGATGCCTGAGATTGTGTCCATTTGTGTTGCTTTAGGTTGCGTCGTCCAGGCATCCGGCTGTGCTGAAATTTTGTTCCGACAGCGTGTGTGTGCTTTGTGTGTGTTTTCACGTGGGAATGTGTTCTCCCATTGCTCATTCACTCCGAACAACGGAGAATGAAAAACACAAAACAAAACACACTTTAAAAAATGTAAGGCGTTTTCCGGTATTAAACTCGAATGTTTGGTATTAAACTCGAATGTTTGGTATTAAACTCGAATGTTTGGTATTAAACTCGAATGAAGTTTCATCATTTCGGTGGAACCAAATTCATCCACTTAAAAGCATAAGCACTTTTGTGGAGACCTGGACTGATGAGCTGTCAAGTCGTGATAGAATGCATGGAATAGTTTAAATGGAGCTCATGCTTCTTTCATTATTTCTTCTAAAAAGAAGGGAAAAAAACGTTCACAATTAGCTGCCAGACTTTAAAAATTAAGTATGTCAGGCTGTGACTACAACAGATTAGATTAGAGACAATGATGAAACGGAGGGGTCCGGGTCCCGAACGCTTGCCAGAGCAGGCCGAAAATCTGGTTTCACTCATCCGATTAATGCCTGTAAGACTGTGTCTGTGAGTGTGTGTATGTGTGTGTAATTCATAAATCTTGATGAAGTATTCTGTGCTGTGATTTGATAGCCCGTCCCTGCCGGCTCTTGATTGGCAGCTGCCGTCCTGCTCAGGTCCCTACAATCTACAGATTGAGGTGCAGCCCAAATCCCACCACCGTGCCCACTATGAGACGGAGGGCAGCCGAGGGGCAGTGAAGGCCCTGTCAGGAGGCCACCCTGTGGTGCAGGTATGCTAATGTTTCTGCTGCTAGCAAGAACACAAACTAAAAACCCTTATTTAAACTTCATTTTGCTAATCAGGGGCTAAATTGTAATGTAGCTAGTGTGGAGTCTGAAAACTTGGTCATGTGATGTATCTCTTATGTGCTGTAAATTCTTTATTAGTTTAGTAATGCAGTACATTTACCGTAACCACCAGTCACTTGATGGAAAAAGTAGCTTGTCTGAAAGTAAAAAAAAATTACATACAGGAAAATAAAACCTACAAAACAGACAAGTGGCAGGTTTTTTCCCCTGAAAATATATGATGCTCACCATTAACCACTTACTTACGTACCTTTCAGTTTATACTATGACAGGCGTGATTGTTCTGAATATATATACGTCAGGTGAGCAAGCAGCCTTTTACATCATTGTAGTTATTATTACAATTAAATTAAATTTTTATTCAGTTATATTGTGGTTACATAGCCCCCCCCCCTTTTTTTTTTTGTTTTACTATTTTCAGATTTTTGTGGCATTCATAGTTAAATATAGTTAACTACTAACTATATAGTCTGGAAAAGTTAGTTAGGGTAAATATGCATTTATAGAATTGATAAGGCCACATCATCCAATGGCATAACTGGCATAAAGGAGATATTACTCATGTGAAAAGGGGAAGAGGGCGGGGCTTCCATGGAGACTGATGGGTTAATGTTGGATAGTTAAAAAGATTTATACAACTGTCAATCATTCCAGACTCGCTCATCTGCCATTTGTATTAGGGGAAAAAAGAAGACTATTCTTTTTGCGTATTTTTATGTGATGACTCGACTGACTCGAATGTGTAAAAAGGTCAGCATTTCTGTATTTTGTAATCGTCAAGGAGGCTTTGCAACTTGACTCATCAACCCAAATAATCATTGGGCTTGAATTACAAAATTATGACATTATTTATCCAGTTTGAAATGGGTTAAATGTTTTAAGAGAATTGGGAAAATGAGGTGAAACTACTTTAACTATATACAGAAACACAGTTTTATTCCACATGAATTTTCGTTCTAAAATATGATGATTGATGGCCATTTTTGCTGGCTGAGCTTTCAGTAAGGGCAGGGGAGCATTTGAGAATGACAGAAAGAAAAAGAAAGAAAGTAAAAGAGTGTGTTTGCACTTGTGAGTGACATGCTGGTGTGTATGTGTTATTAATGGACCGTGAAGTCCGAAGTCAATCGACTACACCGTTTGTAGGAGCGAATTGCAGTGGCGCATATTATCGCAATTATTGCGGCGCATGAGCACTGCCTCTAACTATTGTGCTTGGCAGGCATTATAGGACCCACGTCACTCTCACCTACATTACCTAACACGTGTTAGAAAAAGCGTTCTCTATTTTTCTCTGTCTTGAACTTACCCCTTAATTTGCGTCTTGGTTTATCCAAGGTGGAAAGTGCACTTGAAAGTGCAATGCTACGTGTGTGTGTGTGTGTATGTGGTCGAGAGTGACGTGCGTGTGGCCATGAAATCAATAATGTAATACATTCAGATGCAGACACACTGGCGCGGTGCTGCCGTCTCTTGGTAAAGGCAGTAGTCGAGGCATTGCAGCTGTTTTCCAAACCCTTATTTTCTCCTCAGTCGAACACGGGCACTTTCACTTCCCAGCACAGCAGCTGCCGCCCAGCCAGTTTCAAACCTAATTCATCAACTCTCAGGTGTTATTTATAATCCATTTCCTCCCTCAGTAGAAGTCATGTCTCGATGTTGAAGTTGAATTTGTTACCACGGGCCTGCAGGGAGGTAGACGTTAACCAAGGTAGCCTGTCATATGCTTGCTATTGAGAGCTGGACCTGACTAAGCTTGTGCCACTCCATCTCTCATGGGTGTAGTGGTACCACAGTGTCCTCCAATTGCACAATTATGGGAACTAAAATATAAACACTGGTAACTTGCTGTTTCGAAACATCTTTATTCCAAGTCCTCTGACTTACTCAATATGGCCAAAAGTTAGTAAAAAAAGGTAGTTCCCCAAATTTGGCTCCAAAGTTAGAAGCACACATTTTTGTAGAATATCTTTGTATGCTGTGGTGTTAAGATTTCCCTTCATTGGAACTAATGGGCCCAAATATGTCCCAGCATCTCAGTGCCTCTGTGTACAAGATTAGTGTAGAAGAACTCAAGTCTCCTGCACAAAGTCCTGACCTCAACCCCTGACAGAAAACCCCCAGACCCCAGACCTCCTCTCTCAACATCAGCACCTGACCTCGGGGATGCCCCTGTGGCTGAATGAACACAGTCACAGTCAGATGGAAAAATCTAGTTAAAAGCCATCTCAGAAGAGTAGAAGGCACACTAACAGCAAAGGGGCACTAAATCTGGAATGGGATGTTGAAAAAGCACATCTGAGTGTTATGGGTCAATTGTTCACAAACCTTTGACTGTATATTCTACTCCAATCTCTTTCAGATAACTGCAACACATTTTGTTTGCCGTTCTATATTTGAGAAAAGTAGAATTTCCCTTTTGGAGTGTGCACAGTTTAAGTTGTCCAGTATGATTTGATTCTCTCTGAAGAAACGAGTAGAAAAATACCACTTCAGTGATGCAGTGATCTGCCATGCTCACATTGTTAGCATGCTTCTTTTAACTTTTACTTTTCTTCACTGTGATTTAATGCTTTAACTGCTCCAGTTTGGGGAGAATATATACGAGGGCTTTCGTCAGCCTGCGGCCTCTTGAGCAGACAGCAGAGGCTTACTTGCTGCTCTCTCGGCTGAGTTAGGCAATCCTGTCCAGTGAGAGAGGTGCTGGGAGAAAGGAGCTTCAGCTTAGTCACGCTCTAACTCTTGCCAGAATTTGCCGTAGAAGATCCATAGCTGAGAGTAGAGTGGGTTGTAATTTTGACCCCCTGCCTTTCCCCACAGTCTTACTCTCCTTGCCTGAGCATCATTCACATCATGGATTGCAGGGTAAGACAGTAATGAAGAGCAGGTTTTGGGCTGGTGGATGGCAGCCATGGAGAATGGCAGCAGGGGGTAAGAGGGTGTGGGACCCAGGGAGTCAACAGGCAGGCAGCTGAGGCTCAGCAGAGCTCCTTTCCCTTTGGGTCCCTCTGCTTCCTACTGATTAAGGACCCTAGGCACCAGTGGTGCCCCTACAGAGGAGTAGGGGATGGTATGGGGCAGAGAGGGACAGGAGTCCCATAACCCAGCTGATGCTACTGTGCTGGGACTCCAGGGGCCCTTGTCTCATTGTTGGTGTCAATTCTGGTGAGGCATTCATCTCTCAAAAGTGCTCCTAAGTCAATCCACTGGCTGACACTCACTCCAAAATGTTTCCTTTCATGCATCAACACACACATGCGTGCACACACACACACACACACACACACACACACACACACACACACATGTTGCTTCTTTTGTGGTGGTGACACAATTTTCCCGGAGAGTAGCATTGACAAAACAAGAATACAAACAAAGTGGTAGCCACCAGTGGCACCCATCCCTTGTCAAACAGAGCCACATCACACTTCATTTGTATATTCATCACAAGGGGTTTGCATTTTAATTTTCTGTCATATGATGTAAACAGCTGGAACACCAACAAAAAAAATGGTGCCCCCCTCCCCTTCTCCCAAGCCGGACTGTTTCTCTGCCCCCCTTGGCATATTCATTAGTGATCATGGTGGTTCCACCGTAATGAGCGGAGGTGTTTTCCTAACCCCTTTCACTGCTGCTCCCAAACACACAGACTTCCCTTTGTTTAGGAAAGTTCCTTTCATAGAGGTGACATCACTCTCCCTCTCCACTATACCACTGGCAGACTGGAGGCCAAGGCTTGAGAGAGATACCCCATGTTGATAGAAATCTCCTTCCCCTACTAAGACAAGAATCTGTGAACTTGCCAGCTGACCGTTCTGTCTTTGTCCATTCCCTTATTCTTGATCTTCTGTACAGTTCATTATGGTGGAAGTTGACCCCTGTAGCCACTTTTCCTTTTCTCTAGCTACTGCCAACCGCAATACTATTGGGGGCGATGTCCGTCTGTGGAAAAGGCACATTGCTGAACCACAGTCATTGCCAACATCTACATGATGGTTTTTAGAGGCATTCTGGGGGGAATCTCAAGGTCTACCTTTAAGGGAAAGAGCACCTCAAGAATGATGGGTTTTCCGTCAATTTGAAATGAATATCGTGAGTGTTTGCCAGTCCTGAATTACATGGAATTATGTTTTAGGGGGGTGAAGACCAAGCTGTGACTCACTAAGTATTCCCATAACTCAAAACTATGTTTCTATGTTTTAAAGACATTAACTGCCATTGGTTAAACTTAAAAAAACCATACCTGAGAGTCAGAGGTACAAGTAATATGATTCCCTTTTGGGTGGAGTGATTCCCTGTACTACTAGGGTACTGCCCAAGTGCTCTGATTTCAAAGCCTGAGGTTTTGGATGAATACAGTGAATGTGTTGGAGATCAGAGATTCGCTGTCTGAAAACATGTTTCTCCAGTAAATCTCCCATACTGCAACCCTTTGAACAAGCCTGGAATCCCCATCTTTGTTTCATATTGATTCAGAGATGACAGCTTTATTTAAAAAAAAAAAAAAAAAAGAAAGTATCATCTTTCAAATAATTACTGTCTCTTGTTTATTATGTAAAGATCCATTAAACACTCCATGCCCAGATTTCCTTTTCTTTGAGGGGCTCCCCTTACTCAAGACATTGGTATTGGGAAACCACTAATTGCAACCATGGAGTAACTCGAAGAATGCTGTGCGACGGCAACATTTTCATTGGTCTGAGGTGCTGACCACAGATTTATGAGGTAAGGCATCGTTGGCCGCCACTTAGATCACGGGGCACTGGAATCCTGCACACGTCAGTGTGTAGCCTTTGGCAAGGCGCTCTGATACAAAGACGTTTCTTTTTAAGCCGTCGATTTATACAGTGCTTATGATTTCTGTGATCTTTGGTCTAGACATGAGGAGCTCTAAACGTTGGCCCTCAGTGACATTCGTTTTGCATTTGCGTTTTAATACACACCACAGACTATTGTCATTCTGCCGAAAACCATAAAAGCAACACTGATTACTGAGGCAGCCAATTACAATAACTCTCTCTCTCTCTCTCTCGTTCTCTCTCTCTTGCTCTCTTTCATTTTCTCTTTCACATACACACATATAGCAAATGCTATGTGAATCAACAGAGAGGGACTCTGGGGTGGGAGAGACAAGACTAAGATGAGTGTAGATTTAATTTGGTACACAGAGGCCTCTCTGGGTGACTGTCAGCGCCTATGAGCAAATTTGATAATGGACCAAGGTCCCCCTCCTTCCTTTCCTCCAACCTTGCACTCTTACAGTTTCTCTCCCTCTCCCCATTTCTACGCCACGTGGACTAGACCAGTCATGACATTCCTACTTACCACCGTGGAGAGTACAAGAGACAGAAATAAGTGCAGGAGTGAGTTAGAACAAGTTACATAATGTTAAGTAATACAGAAAAAGAAAATGTGAAAATGGAGTTCTCTTAATGTAGCCCTCTGATGTCACCACTCATCAGCCTCTCATTTCCTTAAACAAATGTGCCTATTGCAAATCCTGGAGCTGTGTGACCCAACAGGACTTATGTGTTTCCAGGGAGGACATTTCACTAATACCTAAAAGCCATACTGATGTAGGAAGTCTGCTGCAGTGCATATCATGTGCCATATTAGTTATGGGTAATAATAGTGCATTTCCTTGGTAATTCTGTTGATTTATATGCTAGGCATACCTAATAAACTGGCAATCCAGGCAGTATGGAAAAACTTTGTACAGTGAGTTGTCTGTTTATTATGTATTAGATCGGTAAACCTAATAAACTGGCAAGTCAGTGTAAAGTAGGAACAGATCTCGAGTACAAGAGAGGTTTGGCTTTCTTACAGGCTGACACTCAGACCTCTCTCATGCAAAATACACGCAGAAGAACTACGGTTCATGATTTGATTTCAATTTCTTGATTTGAAACCTATAGGTTGGTGAGGAGAATGGGTTTTATCCAGTGTAATAGGACCCATGACTAACCCCTTATAGATAAACAGCCATTTTTCTTCTTCCTCAACCGATGAACATGTACAAGATTTTAGCAACACCAAAGCCGATATATAAGAAAGTGACAATTTTTAGTCATACATACACTGGTCACTTTATGGAAATGCCACCAGTATCTACACCTATTCATTCATGCAATTATCCAGCAATAAGGCACAGTAAAATCATGCAAATACTGGTCAAGATCAAGGTCCATTTGAACTCCAGGGATGTTTTCGCACAACAGACTCTCGAGTTTGGTGCGGAAAAAAAACATCCAGTGAGTGGTTTTTCTATCAGTGAAAATGAAGCATTGACAAAGGGCAAGAACATGAATCTGAAGAGTTTAAGATTGGAAAAATAAGTGGCCCAAATAAAGTGGTCAGTGAGTATAATTAACACACAGTCAATAGTCCAGATGTGTCATCAGTATTTCCCGATTATCTGGAGATTCAATAGTAAAATTTAAGTCAAGTATTTGTGACAGATACTTACCTATTGAAAGAAAATAAAGATTTTGGCACCCATGAAGCCAACTGACCTAAAGACAAAGCTCTGAAAGGGTCATTTGAATTTCATGGTGTGTTTTAGACAGTATCTCAACGTGTGCAGATAAAGACAGTAAAAGAGAGAGAAAGAAAGAGAGAGAGGGAGTTCAGGAGAGAACATATGGTAAATGAATCTAAGGAGTTTGCCCAAGGGGGACCAAAACATGTTACGTTGCTTTCGGGAAGACCAGCATCACTGCAAGTTACCTGACCTCATTCATCACTTCCCTTTGTGCATGAGGTCACTTTTGCTTTGAATGAAGCCAGCCATACTTGTCGCCCTACACCGGTAGACCTGTGAGCTCAAAAACCATTTCCCTCAGACATATAAAAGCTGAGGTAATGCCTGGTTGAAAGAACACACAAAATCATGGCAGTACGCAATGACTATAATACTGTAGTGTAAGTGGTGTGGAAGCAGAAACGTCAGATGGTCCATACAACTTAAAAGACCATTTTCTGATTAGACTTCCTGATCAAGTGCACAAAAACACAGTTGCAACATTTTCTCCCTCTTCCCCATTTGTCTAGAAGTGCTTAGTAGTGCACAGGCCTGTAGCTAATTAGCTGCGGTGACACAGCGAGTAAAATATAATAAGCAGAGCGAGTGCCTCTGGTGAGATCACCTTGGAGATATAGTGCTCTCTAGAGAAGCAAGGACTTCAAGAAGCCCCTGACCCTGGCATGCCTTGCTGATGACAAGCATATGTGACTAGCGTTCAGGGTCAGGACAGCTGTTGAGACTCAGAGAGAAAAAGAGCCAGGAGTGTGGATAGACCATTAGCCAACAATCGCTGGCTTCAAAATTTGTCATTCTTAACCATTCAGTTCTGTGAATGATGCTTAGAGAGACCTTCTAGTAAATAATGGATTTTATATTAGCATTTGTCTTGAGTATCATTATTCATCTTGGACAATATATTTTGCTTGGAAATCCATTAATTTCTAGAAAATATGTCTGCCTAATGCCTCATGTCAGTTTATAAAGTTGAGTCTCTATGACTTCTTTTGAGTGACTCAAAGTTTGGATAACGGGGCCCGATAAAATCCAAATCGCATATAGCAACTTTAATGCTATGTCTTAATTTAACAGTTTTTTATCCAAATTATTTTTCCTGAGTCAGTATTTGCTCCTAATCCTGACACGATCCTTCAACCACCCAAGGGTCACTTGATGAACTTCCAAGGCAAACAGGCAAATGGGGGGTCACCATAGGAAACTAATGATGGCAAATTGATGAGGTCATACAATGTAGAACAATGGGGTGTATTATAATAGGAGTTCATTCATTCATCTTCAGTATCTTTTTTATACTGGTGTGGCCAAGGTCACCTTGTGAGGCAAGAAATGGATGGGATGCCATACACATTCAATCAGCAAGGGGCAATTGAGGGTAGGAAATCCATCTTCCATCTGTTTTGTTGAAGCAGGACTTTAGGAGGAATCTGAAGAAACACCCTTGACAGCACAGAGAGTAATCGAAGCTCAGGATGGACTCAAGCTAGAGGTGTAAGGTTGATACACTACCTGCTGTGCCAATGTACCACCATATCATCGGAGTCTCAATCACAAGAAGAAACGATCAAAGAATAGTCGGCAGATATTTCCAATAACACAAATACCTGAATCTCCCCACCAGCACCACCACCACCACCAAACGGGGGCAATTATTTAAGCATTAATCGGATTATGTCATAGGATACATGTGGTCTACATTCTGTTAGATGACTCAGTCACTTAAATAAGCATAGTCCCTATTATTTAGCCTGACATCCTCACCATTTTGACTTGGTCACCATAAGAAAATTCATAAGCCCTAGACTTGAAATTGCACAGTTTGGATTTACCACATGGCCTTTATTTTGACAGGTCGTTCTTATTTGCTTTCATGGCAACTGAACATGTGGCTAGTAAACCCCAATTGGATTGAGCTCTGGAGGTTAATCTTAGGGGGGGGTGTTTTGCTCTTAGTGTTTTCTTTTTTACTGTTTTCAGGGGGCAGTCCAGTTGCCCACCCACAGTGTGGAGAATGTAGCCATACATGCTGAAAGATCTGGTTACACCAAAGTCTATTCAGTTGCATCAAAGCAACAGTTGCGAACCTGCTGCTGCATACATTCATGCAATATATACAGCAAATATACACTGATAGCCACCGTCAAAATAAGTCTACATTTACAGATCCCAAAGATCTACAGCAATGACATCACACTGACATACAGTGGCTGCCACTTACTGTGCTGCTGACGAGTGGTTTCTATCTATGTCTAGCAAACATTTCTTCCCCCTGCCTGTGCTGAAGTGGTTTTTATTAGAGAGCAGAAGGGCTAAGTGGTAACCAGAGAGAGAAAGAAACTTGTACCTGTTTGAAGTAAGGGGTTCTGATTCTCTTGGTGCTTTTATCTCAGTGTGGCACCGTCTCTGGCTCTGGCCCAAAGCTTTGCCAGCCATAATAAAAATCATAACACGCATTGTGTTCCATGTCAGAAAGCCCCCAGGGCAACATTATGCAGGCTAGCAGCATGTTAATAGCAAGTTATGCTCAGAAATGCTGCCGTCACCAAAATCCAGCTCAGTTGAATCAGGCTAGTAATGGGGGAGAAGGGTGCATAGATGTTTCTTTCTTAGGCTTCTTTCATTATAGTAAGTGCAAAATCAATAATATTTTAAGTGGTTTTGTTTTTGTCATAAACATTATTAGGTAACATTTTAAAAAATTGTATGGATTGTATTGAGGATCAAACCAATAGAAAAAACAAAAATATTTAGCTTGGGTGATCTCAGATTGCAAAATCTTAGGAGCATAGAAATGAGTAGTTAGTTTCAATTATTGCTGCCAATGTTATTAAGTGTCATGAAATAAATCAATGGATTATGTTTAATTATGTTTAACCTCCTTAAAGACTATGGTTTTACAGTGGCCATTTTCCATTGAAACATTGTGTTCTAAAGGCCTGCCTCTTGATGGGCATCCTTATGGTCACTGAGAAATTTTCCCAAACAGCAGCATGACAAAACCAAACCTCCACCCAATGTGTTACAGAACAGAGGCTATGAAAGAGTTCCTGCTGCATAACCTCAAGAAAAAAAGATCAAACCTGTCTTTAAGAACCCCCTCAAACCCCAAAGGGAACTCTCTTAATTCTGCAAACAGAATTTGGGAGAGGGTAATGTGGCTCGTTTCCAGCCCAACCAAGGAAACAAATACAGTGCTGCTAGCATGAGTGTGGCTCTCTGAGGCTAAAAGCTATCATTAGAAAGCCTTAGCCACAGTGTGCTGAAATAATTACAGCACAGAAGAGATGGGGTTTTAAGAGTGGGCTTCTTTTAAGATGTAGCAGGCTTTTGGAGAGCTCACCTAGTTCTCTTTGTTGTTTTGCCAGCTCTACGGCTACATGGAGAGCGAGCCACTAACACTCCAGCTCTTCATTGGCACGGCAGATGACCGGCTTCTGCGACCGCACGCCTTCTACCAGGTTCACCGCATCACCGGCAAGACCGTCTCCACTGCCAGCCACGAGGCCATGCAATCCAACACCAAAGTGCTGGAGATCCCTCTGCTGCCTGAGAACAACATGAGAGCCATGTGAGTCTGTCCCACCTGTATGTATTCTCTGTCATGCCATTTGTGCTGAAATTATTTATACATTTATAACAAGGAATCTATATGAAATAATTCATCTAATTACATCTAAGTTGATCAAGGTCTCCAAAACACTTAACTCAAAAACGAGTGAGGATCCATCTCTCACACTTAATGGTTCCTTTGGGTGAACCCTTGGATCTAGAACCCTATAACAAATAAAGGGTTTCCCTATCTTATTTTTTTTAATAAGTTAACAATCCCTTAAAGAACCTTTTTTTCTGCATCAAAATACATTCAGTATGCATTAAGAATCCTGTTCTTCTGTCAAGTCCAAGTCCACACCTGGCCCCTAGACCCTAGCTTCAGTACATTTGTTGCTTCTAGCTCCCCCTATTTTTTTCTAGCTCCCCCTCCTCACCACCACCACCACCCAGAGCTCAAATGTCCCTGGGGCTTTTACTTGGCATGCTGTCCAGCCAGCAGCACTTCTGGCTTGGCTTTCTTTCTCCACAGCTCCACTGACTTTTGTTCCAGCAGCTTTGGAGTAAGAGAAATAAGGCAACGGACCCAGACATTACATAACCTCCCTCACCTTCAAATGTCTCTCTTTTTGTTGTTTTCTATGGTAATACACCACTTGTTGAGGTTTATTGGCAAAATGGTTTCAAGCGAATACAAACCCCCACCCATTACCAGCTTCATTTGTTAAAATAATTTGGCCAAGCTGGATAAAGCCTCAAGTAGTAATCCAACCTCTCATTTTTACTTAGAAAAACGGATTATCCGAGGTGGAAATGTCATGAACAAATCGAATGGTTAACTAAATTACAGGAGGAGATTGAAGATAGCAGCAGACGTTCTTCCATGTCCTGATGACCTGATAAGCCTTGGCTAGGTTGTCTGCTGAAACGCCGGAGCAGTGAGGGGGTTTTCTCCGGTCCAATATCAGACAGGAAGGTGTGGGCTGAGGACCTTTTTCATTTAAAGGCCAGGTTTTGTGGAGGCTGGCTGATGTGGTCTTTCCATGCATAAGCAGGCTGTTGATAAGACAGAAGACAGTGCTTTTTCTCATAGATCCAGTTCTGTTTCTTCATCTCTCTCTTTCTCGTTGTTCCGGAGATCTGTGTTACCCTAGTCAGGTCCGTAAGGGCCACAACACTACACAGATTCAATTCATGAAGGCATGTAAGTGTAAGGAAAACAGAGCAGAGCAGCAGTGCACCTATTCAGTCTGGATTTTTAACACAATGTCAGACTCATGTAGTCTTCGGTATTGTTTTTTTTTTTCAAGATTATGGACCAAAAATGTGAAAACAAGCTGTGTTTGTATCCTGTGGGAGGTTCCAGGGTGCCTCGATGCATCCAGTGAGCATGCAAGGTGGAAAGTAAAGTGTGTACCTAATTGGGCCATGTCCACTGTCAAAGCAAATGAGGTCATTCTTTTCCCATCATTTCCCTTGTTTCTTAATCATATTGCTAAAAGTTTTAACAGCGGAAAGAGCCTAACGATGGTTAGGACACCAGGCACTTTTAACCCTGCTTTCAGGGAAATGTCTGTCAGCCCACACTGACGTTGCTGCCCTTTACAGACCTTTATAGAAAAGAGCTATAACTGACGAATGAAAATACATGATCTCTACTCATTTGTATGATTCAATTGCCCGTGTTACAGAGCTCTCATAATATATTTCACTCAAAATTTGTTTTGCCTGAGATTGACATAAGATACTGATAGTTATGTGCTTATTGTGGTATTTTCTCTGTATTCAAATTGTAACTGGCTGAAGTGGGGGAAAATAGATTTGTGTAAAATTTTGACATTTACCATGTTCCAGAAACCTGGCCTGAAACTCAGATATAAAATAATTGGAATCCCAAGCCATATCCCATATGTATTCTCTGCTTTATTTTTTTTATCAGCCTAGCTTTAGTTTTATTTAATTTTTTTTATGCCAGCTTGAAACATGAGACTTTTTTCCACTCAAATGTCCCATTAATGAAAAAAATATCCAGAGAGAGAGAGAAAGAGACTAGGCATGCAAGAGAATGAAATGAAATACTGAGAAGGTTCCCGCCTCTAAATGTGGCATTAGTTAGCAGAATTGAAGCTGTAAAATTTTCTAGTCGTAGTTCTGTTGAAGCAGGCTGGAGGAAGATGCTCGACCAGCTGTGAGAAAGCGTTTGGTGCCCAATGTGCTTCTCCTCTGGAAACACATAGCCACCAGAGATCCCCCACTCCATGGACACTAGGGAGGCAATTAAGCCAGGGGAGGGAAGTCCCTCTTCCAGAGTGTGAGAGTACCAATTGGGATGTAGACGTTGACCTGTTATGCATCACCCTTACAAAGCCTAGCATTGTAGAAGTTAGCGTTGATGTCATTGCTAGTCATGACAAACAGCCAATACATGCATTGGTTCCATCACTTTTGTCCAAAATGAGCCATAAAACTCACAAAATCCACGTAGTTTTGGGATCAATAAAAATTTCAGTCCTCATTTTTTTTTACATTTGTAAGTTCAGTGGTTTGAATGATTGGTCCACATCCCATTCTTATTCTTTCCGCATGAGTAAAGGCTTTTATTAAGGAAACATTTAATGATCTTACACTTCTTCCACGCTGCAGAATCGACTGTGCTGGAATCCTGAAGCTCCGAAACTCCGACATCGAGCTGAGGAAGGGTGAGACGGACATCGGCCGCAAAAACACTCGAGTCCGAATGGTGTTCCGCGTCCACATCAACCAGCCCAACGGAAGGACCGTGTCTCTACAAGTCGCATCTAACCCCATAGAGTGCTGTAAGTACACACACACACACACACACACACATATACACAAACAACAAAATAGCACAGGCATCGGTTCAGTTCTGATATTTGAAGAAGGTGCTCTTATATTGGAAAGTTCAAAGACAACATCATTAAAATATTGATCACTTCAATGCAATTTGATTTATATAGCACTTAGACAATAGACATTGACACATAGCAGCAGAAATGTAGATGTAGATCTAGATGCCTAATGGACAAAGCAGAGGTGACAGGCGATGAGGAAAAACCTCCTCTGAGATGACACGATAAAAAAAACACTTGAGAAGAACCGGGCTCAAAATTGGGATAATAAATCATTACAGTTATAAAGTTACAGAATAAAAAAGCACAGAAAGAATGCTTAATGTGATGAAGAGTTCTATCATGAGGACAAAATCATATATATTTATGATTACAGCAGCATTTATCAGGTACAATCTAACGTATCCAGGTGAAATTATCTACTGAAGCACAGAAGATGCATTGAAGATTTTGGGCATAAATTGTTTTTGTTTTGTTTTTTTTTCATAAGTGCAAATATTTATGGTAAACACATGCAACCATGCGCATGAGCTTAAAATGAGTCAGAAACTCATTAAAAGATTTACAGTATAACAGCTATTAGCTCAGTATTTAGCTATTTACACTGGGCCACTGAAGGTCATTTTCCAGATGCAAAGATCACTCTTAAACACGTCGTGATTAGAGAAACTGGAATTGTCCAGTTTTCGAGAGTGTGCCTTATTTAATAATCATGATGTTATTCACTTCTCTTTGCCATTCCCATAAATCTGCCCCAGTGTAATAAGCTTCCTCTACATTTAGGGCAAACAGATGGGCTACACTCTGCTCTCTTTTGTCACTTATTAAAATTTCTTACAAGACTGAGATTAATATGCCAAGATCCTGATAACAAACCAGTATTCTGGCTGAGAAAACGCTCAGTATAACCTAAATGGCCTTGAGCTTTGGCATGAAAAAAATTAACAGCAAACTGGCGCTTAAATAATCACTGAAACAAGTTTGTTGATGAGGATGAAGAAACAAAACATACTGCTTAATGGGCAAATAGTGACTATAAACATATCAATGCAAGAAATGTGTTCCTGATAGATCCTTTTTAGTCAAAGCTAAAGCATTGAGTTATGTATGGCTCAAAACAGATCAATTATTCCAACAGTGGGAAAATGCTGACGCTGGACTTTAAACTTTTTTTTTTTTTGCTTGGCCTAATGAACATAGACTTTTTTAATTAACACATACATATGATATCAATGTTAAGTTAGTAAAAAAATGAACTTAGCTGAACTACAAGCTACAAGTTAGCCCACTATTAAAGCTACATTGCTAGTTATACAGCATTAATTCTTCCATCTGGTGATTCCACTCGCACCTCCTACACCTGTTACCTGGAAACTCCACAAGCACTGGGGTAGATTTTAGATTTCTCTTTCCATAAATATTACATATATATTTCCTGGAATTGAGAAAGCCATATCGTACGACGTATACAGTAGCCACTGAGTTTACTAGCAAGTAAAAAAACAGAAATAAAGGCCTTGGAAGAGAAGTTTCCGGACACTCAGGGACAGATGGAGATCAGGTTCAGAGAGGTCTGGTGCTTCTTAGTGATTCGTATTTGTTCTCCTGCAGCCCAGCGCTCAGCACAGGAGCTGCCTTTGGTGGAGAAGCAGAGTCTGGACAGCTACCCAGCATCAGGAGGTAAAAGGATGCTCCTCAGTGGCCATAACTTCCTGCCCGAATCTAAAGTCATGTTCGTGGAGAAGGCCCAAGGTAAGCCTAAGCTGGTCTTTTCTCATTCTGCCTTTTTAATTTCTCTCCCATTTGCTTCCTCACTCGTTTTTTTTTTTTATAACCATCCCCTCTCCTTGCCTCTCTCCTTCTGCTCCCTCGGTCTGTCCTTCCGTCAAAATAGAGCGTGGCCTGCCAGGCGGCCCATGTGGTGTGCATTAGGACGCTATATTTTTAAACCAAAACGTATTTACATTTGCACAAGTTTCCATTGCCTGTTCTCTGACGTTCAGCCGCAAGTTGAGGAATGAATCACAAACGGGGCATGTGCAATCTCTCGCTCATTCTCTCTCACTCTCTCTCTCTCCTCTCCACTCTCCTTCAGTCTTGCAGACTCATTTTCTCCCTCACCAGCCCTTTCCCCCATTTTCCTCCATCTTTCTGTCTCCATAAAAATAATAGATCTCTCTATTATTTCAGTCACCTCATCTGTCTGCTGGAATTTATTTGTCAAACATATGCTGTCTGGGTGGAAAAGCGCAACAAGATGTTGATATTCGAGGGCTACAAGTTGTTTCCTTGATTGCGTTTGGAAACCTGTTGGCGAGGCCTAAACCACCGCTTTCTATACACACGACGATGAGAAGAAAGATAAAATGTCTTCCGCCACCTGTGATTACACACAGATTTCGATATGAATCTGTAGTACTTTAATGCTTGTCTTGATCACACGCTTATTGTTTCTGTCATTTATAAATCTCAGCTCATTTAAGCCAGTGCATTTTTAACGTCTGTCAGTGCAGAGGAGGTTGAAACACAACATTAGCAATTAAACATAGCTTTTCTAGGCTCAGCGGCTCAGCCTGAGCGATTCCCGCTGGCCGGAGTTTCAGAATCGCACTTCAGCACAGAACTGCTGGAACGTCAGCATGAAAAAAAATCACTTCGAAAAACCATTGTGTGGTGTTTTACCTTGTTTTCCTTGGCGTGTCTCGCCTCAGGCTTTTCCCCAAGAATATGAATGCGTCTGCTGTTCCTCTCTCGGCGGGGTCTCCACTGTCTAGGGGTAAACTCTTTACTTCACTTGGCCTGCTGCCGGCCCCTAAGAGAGGAGTTGTGCTGAAGCGTCACATTAAAAGCTAATGAATTAAGATGGATGGAAATCTAGAAACAATGATCTTTCCTGAAAGAAGATGGATACCTACCATAGGTCCAATCTGTCCCAGAACGTTGGTTTAGCACAGCAACATTCAGAGACATTTGGGAAAACTGACTGCCAGAGATTTGGCAAATGCTTTTAATAATGTGTAGTCAGTAGTGGTGGTGTCTCCATCTGTTTTTTTATGCTAATTTTTAAACGTGTGTATTGTAAAACCTGAAGGGAAAAACACTGCAGAGGTTTTCAACACTGGTGTTTGGATGAACAGAAAATATACGAGCAATATATGAGAAAAGATTACTCTATGCCAAAACCTGGGACTTACTACAGAACACCTTGAGAGAAATGGGATGAGAGATGAGGTGGATTTATCTGTGAGATAAATATATGGAGTAAAATAGTGGAGTAGGAAGTACTGGATACTGTTGCATTGTGGAATATGATGGCTGATGGTACAAGACTCCCCCAAATGTTTTGAGACACGTGGCTGGATTGTCGAGTATTATTCCTGGACTCTTCACAGAGTTTTCAAATAGCAATTAAAATAAACCCTTAAAAACCCTTGAGGAACCTTTTTCAACAAGTGTAAAACTGACCACTCTTTTTCCTGATTTGGAAAGACGTAGTCGTAGACTTCGACTCATTTTCTTCGACTCATCTTCTGAAAGGTTCTCTGAACATTTTAGTTAAAGAACTAAATTGAATGGTAGCATTAACATTAATCCGGGTAGCGTGTGGTTTAGGATGTAGTCCGTGACCGCTTTTGACGTGCAACTGTTTCTAGTATTTCTTTTGACATCTTATTTGAAAAATTCATCGAAGCATTTGGATAGAAGCCTAAAACTATCAGGTTTGTGGGTTTCTTTTCTGGAAAAATCCTGGTTTCCTCCTATCCTGGTAGGGGCTTTCACAACACATGTGTGTGTATATATATATATGTATATATATATATATATATATATATATATATATATATATATATATATATATATATATATATATATATATATATATATATATACACACAAAAAATATATATATACAAATACGCACATATGTGCAGAGGCCCGAGGCGGCCATTAAACACAAGCACCTCATCCGCTCTAGACATGTCAGGCATCAGCCTCAGAGTGAGCTGTTTATGCAGCAACAGGCTGTGCATGCAAATTCAGCCATGATTGGAGTGGAAAGAGGGGGAATCCTCAAGAGAGGGAAGCCCTCCCACTGTCCTCCTTTCACTTCTCTCACTCTCTCTCTTTTTCTTTCTTCTCTTTTCCTAGGCTGAACGTTTAACAAACTGACGCGGCGTGTGCTGTTTTTATGCAGCCCACAGCACTTTGCTGGTCTGTTATTGCCATCGCTGGCTGTTTGTTTTTGTCTTTTTGCAGCCTCCTCGTCAGAATTCCCAACAATCCTCTCTGGTCAACATGGCTGAATATTTGCCTACCTATTTCTCTGTATCTCTAAAGCAAGCAGGTCTGATGGACCAACTTCTCAGCATTTGGAGATTAGCCTAAATCCATGAAGAGAGAGAGAGAGAGAGAGAGAGAGAGAGAGAGAGACAGACAGACAGAGAGAGACAGAGAGAGCAAGAAAACAGAAGAAGAAGACACGTTAAAGTTTATTGTAGTAATTAAAAACTCAAACACAAATGAACTGTCAAATACTAAAACTCACGCGAATGCCTTTTAATACCATCAAAACGCACGCTTTCTAACCGCAGCATTAAAGCTGAGGAGCAGCACCGGCTTTCCAAAATGGATGCCAATAAACACCTTCTTCAAATTTCCAGCCTTTAAATAGCAACAGATGGCTTTCTTCACTTGCACATCACACCAGGCGTATTATTAAAACAAAATATAGAAGCTTTATTGAAAGTTTATTAAAACTTAAAGTTTCTTCCAGGTGTTACAGAATGTAAGAGCCAATCAGATTATAATATGCAAATGCATTTGGATGCATCATTAATGAAGAGTTCACCGATGTTAAATATACGGTTTCTGTTTTCTAATAGTAACTAAGTCAAAAATACATTAACCTCAAAATATTCTCTGCTTACTGGGACACAACCCGAAGGCGCAGCGTCTTTAAAGCAAGGAAATGGATTCGAAATTAGTGCACCATCTTTAAAACTACAAAAGAAGGGAAGGAGGCGGAGACTCCAGGGCTGTCAGTTCTTATTGGCGAGTTCGGCTGTCAATCATTCCAGCATTTTTGAATTGGAAGGTTTGCAAAGGAGAAAAGGCGATATGGAAAATTTGGGATATTTGTTCGATCTTTTTATGGTGTACATTCTTGTGTGCTTTGTTGCTCATTAGATTTGATTTTGCATGGAACTGACACACAGGCAATTTATTACTCAATTAAAAAAAGGTCTGCTCATTGTAGTTGAACTATTTAAGCCATAAATGCTGAGCTTGGGTCCTTTGTCTATTTTGAATGCAGAATGTGTGTGTGTGTGTGTGTGTGTGTGTGTGTAGGACTTAATCTAAATATAGCCTGCTTTTCATATGTTTTCTTGTTTACGTGTGTGTGTGTGTGTGTGTGTGTGTGTGTGTGTGGCTAGCCTGCAGGTGTGTTTGTGTCTTAAACAGGAAGTGTTTTCAGTGTCTCAGCTGTGAGGGATTCCCTTCAGAGGGATCAAATAGGAACAGACCAATCTTTCAGGAATACACACACACACACACACACACACAGACACACACACACACACACACACACACACACACAGCTCTAACGATACTCAGTACTCAGTATGGCCCACAATATTCATGTGCCAGTCATGTTAAGGTAGGATTTGTGCCCCGTGATAAGGCTTGTCCCAGCTGTATTCCAGAATCCGTTATTTTGGAAAACCGCTCCGCAGCGTGGCACGTGTCTTTCACCCGCCATAATTTTGTTGACCAGAACCAAAAGTGTGTGATATTTTCCTGTGCTTGTAACTTTATGTTTCCAGGGTGAGGCTGACATTTGCATGGAAATGCGCTTTGTTATTTGAGAGTGTGTGTGATTGTCTGTGTGATTGTGTGGTCATTTGTGTTCCTGTGGGTCTGTAAGAAGAAGCTGAAGAGTTTCCTCTCCGTTTTGGCAGGGCTACTCGTAGGCATACCTGGCACACCTCGTGGTGTGTGCGTGTGTGTGCGTGTGTGTGCGTGTGTGTGGTGTGTGTGTGTGTGTGTGTGTGTGTGTGTATGTGTGTGTGTGCTGGGGAAAGCCTCTCTCTGACTCAGAGGGGAGGGAATTCCCTCGTGGCCGTGATGTGTTTTACATCTGGTCCGATTGGAGCTGTGCCTGGATCCTGCATACACCACTGGAATTTCTATGTCTGTCTTTCTCTCTCTCTCTCTCTCTCTCTCTCTCTCCTTCTGTCTGTCTGTATGCCTCTCTTTGCTAGATGTCTTTCTCCCCCTGCCTGTCTCTTTCTCCCTCTCTCTGTCTATCCATCTCTCCTGCTCCTCTGCCTTTCTCACTTTCACTGCTGCCTCTCTCTCCTTCTGCCTGCCTCTTTCTCCCTCTTTCTGTCTATCCATCTCTCCTGCTCCTCTGCCTGTCTCACTTTCTCTGCTGTCTCTCGTCCCCACCTGTCTGTTTCTCCCTCTCTCTGTCTATCCATCACTCCTCCTCCTCCGCCTGTCTCACTTTCTCTGATCTCTTTCTCCTTCTGCCTGTCTCTTTCTCCCTTTCTCTGTCTGTCTCTCCTCCTCCTCCTCCATTTGTCTCACTTTCTCTGCTGTCTCTCACTCCAGCCTGTCTCTTTCTCCCTCTTTCTTTCTATCCGTCTCTCCTCCTCCTCTGCTTGTCTCACTTTCTCTGCTGTCTCTCCCCCCTCCTGACTCTTTTCACTTTTCTCTTCTTCCATCTCTCCTATCAGCCCTTCAAGCCTGTCTCTTTTACATTCTTCTGTCTGTCTCTCTCTTGTCCCTCTATCTCCCAGTCAGTAAATTTCAATTCTTTCTCCTCCATTTGGGTCATTTATCTTATCATTTTCAAATCTCTCCCTTTGTCTCTCCTCTCATCTCCCTCCCTACCTGTCTGTCTGTATCTCTCCCTCCCTCCTTCTGTCTTTCTTTCATTCTATCTTTCCTTTACCCTCTTTCTGGTTGTCTCTCTCCCTCTACTATCAGTCCTTGCTTTTGTTCTTTTTTTCTCTTTACGCCTCTCTGTCTCCTTACTCTTATCTCACTCCATTGTCCATCTTTCTTTTAACCCCTCTGACTCTCTCACTCTTCTCTTCTCTCCGTACACACAGACATCACCAAGCTGAAGGAAATGAGCAGACAGACCTAACGAGACGCTCACAGATATACTCACTTTGTTCATCTTCTCTTTCTTCTCATATTTACCAACGTTGATGTGGGGATAAGAGACCTGACAGGATTCCCAGGAAGCTCATTCTAACTGTATACAATATTCACAGCTAACACTGACGCAAGCCAGGCGTCATGCTCGTATCTTTTCGATATCTTTACTGCTAATTTCATGCTACATGACTTACACAGCAAAACTGACAGGATTTGTAACAGAATTTTTAAAGCTTTATGCTAACATGAGCCAAGTTGTGCCAAGTTGTTGTGCGGACCAGTCGCTCCGCTGTGGTGACTCTGAACAGGGAGCAGCCGAAAGCAACTTTTACACTAGCTAGCATGCTAACATAGGTTACTTTGACTTTGTAAGTTATTCATTAATGCTCATATTCACTGCTAGCCCTAGTCAGCTAGCTAAAATGAGGTAAACTGGCTGAATTTCATGAGATATTGTTGACAGTATTCACAGCTTACAATACCTAGCATGCTTACATAGGCTAATTTGACTTTATAAGCTCTTCATTAATGCTCATATGTACTGCTAACCCTAGTCATCTAGCTAAAATGAGGGAAACTGACTAGATTTCATAGAATATTGTTGACAATATTCACAGCTTACACTAGCTAGGACGCTAACATAGGTTACTTTGACTTTGTTAGCTATTCATTAATGCTCATTTTCAATGCTAGCCCTAGTCAGCTAGCGAAAATGAGGTAAACTGACAGGATTTCGTGGAATAACTTTGACACATCATTGGAAAAATTGACAATATTCACAGCTTACCCTAGCTAGGACGCTAACATAGGTTACTTTAACTTTGTTAGCTATTCATTAATGCTCATATTCACTGCAACCACAGGTCCGCTAGCTAAAATGAGCTAAACCGACAGGATATTTAACCCATTATTACAAATCTTCACAGTTAACACTTACAGTTAGCTGATTAAGACGAGCTTATGTGACAGATTGTTTGACAGGATGTAGAGTATAATAAATAAGTAGCTGAGCAACAAAAGCTAATTAAACACTTATATTCGCTCTGAACTAGCTAGCATGAGCTAATCTGACAGGATTTCTGACAGAATGTTGACCGATTACCTGATCTAACTCTTTTTTTTGTTTTTTTGTTGCTTTCTTCTTTTTTTTTCTAGTGCAATATGAAGTGTGTGTGAATCATGTAAGGACATGACTGTAGCTGCTCTATCTTCCTTGAGTGCTGGGTGTTTGTGTGTGTGTGTGTGTGTGTGTGTGTTCCTGTAAACCACTATGTGTTGTATCTCTGGAAGGAGTTTGATAATCATGGTGATTTGTCTATAACCTCTCTGACTGATGAAAGAGCACTGAGGTGTGTGTGTGTGTATTTTGTGTGTGTGTGTGTGTGTGTGTGTGTGTGTGGGCGTGTGGCTTGGGGATGTCAGAGCAGCGTGGGCAGGAACAGAAGCATTTTTACAGATGTTGCAGGGAGTGCATGGAAAGTTTTGTGGTTATCAGTCCTACAGCTCTCTCTGACATGAAAAGGTATGCCACATATGTGGCTCTCACCCAAGTCATCTGCTGCACAAAAAAAAAAAAAAAAAAGAGCAGGAAAAGGACGATTAAGACCTCTCGTCTTTTAGTTTGTCGTTTTATCCTGTGGAGCAATTTTCCTGGCTACGGGGGCCCCGTAAAAACGGCTGTGTTTAATTTTGGTGCCCGCCGATTGGAGACAGATATCAGGAGAGTGAAAGACAGAGACAGGAAGTGAGGGGAAAAAAAGAGAGAGACACACAGGATGACACAGTCTGTTAACTCTTGCTTTATTAAAAATAGTGCTTTATCGTGATTGTAACTAGAAAATTTGAACTAATGTGTCATTTAAAATGAAAAACTTTCTAAAGCTACACACACACATGATTTTCTTACACACACACATGCTTTTCTTTACGCAACTGAAATATGCATCACAATCAATCTAGTACTAATCTGGTTTTGCACAAAAGTTAAAAATTGCAATATTCGAAATTAAATTCTAAAGAAAAATATAATCAAAATTCACACACTAGCAGGATTTTATGCATTTTTAGGAAGACTGCTTTTACCTCCAATACAAAGTCAATAAAAAGACACACTTGTTTTTATTTATGTAATTTTTTAAAATCAGATTGTTAAATAAAAAAAAAAAAAAAAAGAAGATTTTTTATAATCTTTGGGCAGAATTCTTGATTTTTTTTTGGTGAGAGAAATCTCTTAAAGTCAAAAGGGGTCGAAGTAAAAAAGATAAATGTTTTTGGTCATTTTTGTCAGAATTTTTTTTATAGCAACAGCTTTTCCAAGACCCCAACAAAAATATAATGAAAATCAATATTAAATACATTAAATATATTAAAATATTACAATATTTTTTTTCCATATTATCCATCCATCCATCATAAATTTATGGCGTAATTTACAGAAAAAAATTAATAAATAAAAAAAAATTACTTAAAATAAAAAAACACAGTTCTATACATTTCCTGCACATTAATGTGCACTTTTTTTTTTTTTTACAAACACATCAATATTTGTATATTGAATATTGAATATTCTCTTTAATCTTTCTATTATTCCTTTACATGAACCAGACCTCACGGAACAAACGGAATTGATTTATGGTCCATAAACACAGCGTTCACATGATGGATGTCTGGTCTGCAGTTTAACGGTTGATTAAGGAACACAAGCTTTATTATAGCGTCATGTTACGGTAATGATCATTATCATATCGCCGCTACTTTAGCTTGGACAGTTTACACGAGCATGCCACGTATAGATAAATATCTGTTCAGTGTCTTGTACAGTACAGACTTTATTACAGTGCATTATCATTTAGTACACTAATAACGATGGTAACTTTAACCCTCTACTGCAGACACACACAAAAAAAAGAAGTCATATGATCTTTTATTGATATTGATATAGTTTTCATCAAAACAATAATCTTTATTGGTTGATTAATGCAATGATATATAATACCGACTGATCTAAATGCATCGGCATTGTAGACTGTAACTTAATATTCCAGTTGAACTACTTTAAATGCAATTGAGTTGAATTGAGAGAGAGAGTGAGAGAGAGAGCGAGAGAGAGAGAGAAAGGAAGATTGTGAATGAAGGAAAGGGACAATAAGGGAGGAGTGAGGGATGAGGGAGCAGCACCTGAAAAACATGTTTACCAGCAATGGACTTAAGGGGATGTCTAAGGTTTCCCCGCTGGAGGAGACAGAGGAGTGAGATTCCCCCATGATGCAGTGCTGTTAAAGGAATACGTCCCTGTCCAAAAATCCAACACTAAGGAACAGAGAATTGGCCAGAGCGCTGCGCACTCGGGATCACGTCTCCCACTCGCTGCTCCAATTCCGTTTCATTCATTCTGTTATTTACGTATCCGTATTTGGTTAAAGTGTTTTATTAATAGATGAATATCTCTGTCTTTCAGCGTATACCGAGCACTTTCACACATGCAGGGCTGTAGATCTTTCTTCACCCGACACCCAACACGCACACACTTCGTTACGAGCTGATAGGACTAAAATCTGCCTGAGATTTGCTCTTGAGAGAGAATTTGATGAGAAGAACAGATCAGTGGAAAACCATACGCTGGCCCAGTTTTAGTCTGACTCAGACACCGTCAGTATACTGATAATGAAAGTTTAACCACATCCTCTAAACTCCATATGCAAGCTTGCTGTATAGAATATTCCTGATCATCATACGCTCTGCGCACATCCAGTTTAGAGAATAAATTAGCGTGGTTAATAGAAGTAATCATTCTGATAAACAGAAGCGTGCGAGTGAGAATGCGAAGTCTCATATTTTTATCGTTAGTAATCAGCACTAATGCAAAATCATCGTTCAGGGTTTGGCTAGAAACTTCAGAGAATATGACTGCTTGGAAAAAATACGCATGCTTATTCTAAAGTAATTTAGACATTCATCACCAGAATTATTGGCACCCTATGAAAACGAGCAACAATTCTTGTGGAAAAGAAACATTATACAGCATGATTTAAATTTTCCCAATAATAGCTCAGGTTTCTGTAACATAAACAATTTCCTCTTCTAAATAATTGTGCAAATTATTTGCTTTTCTAAAAGAATTCGACTCTATTTGTGCAACTAATCATCGAAACATTTCTAGCTAGTTTGTTTAGTATTTACCTGCAAGCACAAATGACTTCATACATCGCAAAAGATCAATCTTTACTTTCGAATTGTCATGTTCATTACACCTATGTAATCCTTAGCATCTGAATCTGAGTCCTCTCCCTCTCTCTCTCTCACTCTCTCTCTCTCTCTCACTCTCTCTCTTATTTGAAGAAAACTTAGAAGGTAATTTTTTAACATCTGATTGCTTCAAGGGATTCGATTCTATCTATCTATCTATCTATCTATCTATCTATCTATCTATCTATCTATCTATCTATCTATCTATCTATCTATCTTGTTTGTTCCCTTCTCTCTTTCTCTCTCTCTCTCTCTCTCTCTCTCTCTCCATCTCTCTCTTTGTCTCATATTATAAGAAAACTTAGAAGGTAATTTTTTAACATCTGATTGCTTCAAGGGATTCTTTATCTATCTATCTATCCATCCATCCATCCTTTCCCATCCATCCATCCATCCATCCATCCACCCCCAAACCCCCCAACCCCATCCATCCTTTTCCCCCATCCATCCACCCATCCATCCCATCCATCCATCCATCCATCCATACCATCCACCCTACCCTATCTATCTATCTATCTTGTTTATTTCCCTTCTCTCTTTTTGTTTCCTTCTCTCTTTCTCTCTCTCCCTCTATCTCTCTCTCTCTCTCTCCCCTCTCTCTCTCTCTCTCTTTTCTTTAATTTTTTAACATCTGAATGCTTCAAGGGATTCTATCTATCTATCTATCTATCTATCTATCTATCTATCTATCTATCTATCTATCTATCTATCTATCTTCTTTAAGTCAACTATAAAAAAATATAAAAAATGGAAATACATTTAATTTTGTATGTATTATTTCTCACATGTTCTCTACATGTTCATTGTTCTTACACTGTATATATTTTTGTATATTTTTATTTAAATTGCTTAATAATTTGGTGCTTTTTTTTATATTTTCAGATGGACACCATGTCTGGGAGACA
>JAUCMX010000022.1:16920608-17010608 GCA_033459395.1 Hemibagrus guttatus | reverse complement strand
TGACCTAAAATCTGTTTCACTGTGGAGGAAAAACAAATCTTAGCTTTATGCAGAACTGAAGAAGAAAAACAATACAGGAACTACACAGTTTAGTTAGTTATCTAGCTAGCATGCTAGTAATATAATTAGTAATAGGCTAAAAACAGTTTGTTTTGCATTTCTAGGGGTCACACTACGAAGAATAGTCATCAATAGTGTCATAAAATAAAAGATGTGCAAGATGAGAATGTTTATTTCTTAATTGTGAATGAATTCTGTGTCAGTTTGAGAAAGGCTAATGTTGCTAAAAACAAAAGAAACTGAATCTGCATTAACTGCTAATCCTTTTAAGTCATCTTAAGAAGAAGAATTTCTTCACAATTTCTTTTCTAGTTATTAATCTCTACGTTTTTGTTAATAACAGACTTCTTTGGTGGTGGAGATCCCTCCTTATCGCAATCAGAGAATATCCACCGCCGTGAATGTTAGCTTCTACGTCTGCAACGGCAAAAGGAAGAGGAGCCAGTATCAGCGTTTCACCTACGTGCCGTGCAACGGTAACTCATCATGCTTCATTTCTACTCTGATTCCTTACTTTTACTGTATTTATTACCTCAGAAATCTACACCAAACTTTGAGACATCTTCTTTCACTTTTGTTTGAGGGATTTTCTTTCTGTTGAAGCAGAAAATTCCGTAAAACTCTACATTATTCAATGCATTTTTTTTTTAAACAGCACACATTTCAAGAATACAGTGAGTAACACCTGAAATTTATAGGATTTTTTTTTTTTTTTTGGGCCGATGAGCATGGACGTGTGTGTGTGTGTGTGTGTGTGTGTGTGTGTGTGTGTGTGTGTGTGTGTGTGTGTGACGGTGAAAATGAGAGAGAAGGCCAACAAAGGTTGTCATCACTTCCTGCTGAGCTCGTGTGAATTACTCTTGCTACCACTTCAAGCACAATTGTGGTTGTTGATGTTTCTCATAAAGAACATCTCACGCACGCTATAGTGTTGGGCATAAAAAAAGGAACGCACAACACACACACACACACACACACACACACACACACACGAAAGCCACTGAGTGTGAAAACCGCCTCTAAAATTAGCTGCACATTCTTTAAAAAGCGGAAGGACGACACAAACAGGCTGCGGTCTGTGGGAGGTATTGAAAATAACCATCACTTTCCATTCATCTGACGTATTATACGTCCTGTAAACACAAATCAAATATACGTGGCAGTGTGCTAACAGATCCCAACATGAAAATTTGACGCTATTCTGATCAAGGCCGGTATCTTATAATTACTCACAAGCTCGGTTTCATGTTTAGCTACATGTCTGTGTTTAGCTGCACGTAGCACTTCCTGTCTATTACTTATTAATATTCAGATAAAATAAAACAAGCTTCGTATTTGAAGGTTGCGTGCTTTTCTTGGTGGCTAGCACGGCTTTAGCCAATGCTATGACTAATAGCTAAGTTTTCAGTGGGTTAGCTCAAGCAGTGACCAAAAGGTTTGACTCCAATTTTCCCATAAAGTGGGATATGCAACGGAATCCTGTTTTATTGTTCTATTCCTGGGTTTATCAGTCATACAAGTGTGTCTGATTATGCTAACCTTGCATTAACCTTAGCACAAGATTTACTGGATAAATTCATAATTCCAATCCAGAGGTAAGAAAAAGGCAATCCAGGACTGTAAACCAGGCAAGCAGGCAAGCTCAAAAGCCCACAATACCATATACTATACTATACTATACTATACTACACTATACTACACTATACTATACTATACTATACTATACTATACTATACTATTCAGACAAGTAAGGATCAGATTTAACAAATTGCACAATAGTAAATCATGACAAATAAAGCAAAACAGTGTATTTTATTCATTCCTCTTCAAGAAAAACTTTATCCAGAGTCAGGAATACCGAACACCTTGCATAAGAACAGCACTCCATCACAGGGTATGAGAAACACAAGGATAATTGGATAACCAATCACAAGAAAATAAAATCCAAACAAGCCAGACAGGGTTGATGAGTGTTACACATTCACACATTAAGTATTCTCATGACTCTAACCTACTACTGCATACTGAATGCAAACTGCATACTGTATGGCATAATATATTCTCATCAGCTATCAAACAGGATTTCCTGCCCAAGCACACAGTTCAGTGCAAAAGTTTGCACCCTCTCCACCACCCCCGGATCTTTTAGGGTAAAAAAAAAAAAGGGCCTGATTTTATAGATTATCTCTAGGGGAGGGAAATTATTTATTTATTTATTTATTTATTAACTTATTTATTTAGCTATTTTTCTATGTCTATCTATTTATTTACTTGTTTGTTTATTTGCTATTTTATGTTATTTATTTATTTTTATTGATAAGGGGATAAAATCAGAAATCAGTCCTATTTTTAGATACAAGTTTAGATCAAGAATATTTTCAGCTTCATGAATCAAATAAAACTAATATAATAATATCAGGGTTAATGCTAACATCACATCTTATTGATATAATCCTGAGAGACTAAGGGATTTCCCCTCGCTAATTTATGAACAAGACGGAAAAACACACCGGGAAAAAAAACCACGGATTCTTCCATTTATCAGGATTAACACTTTTAGCCTTTTTTTTTTCCCCCTACCTGCTACCTGCGCCATTTAACATCCACCTCTGTGTGTGTGCCTGTGTGAGTGTGTGTTTTTGCAATGAATTACATCTATTCTTGCTCATTGCTGTATATAGAAGACGTATATTTTCTCACCTCATTTACGGTTAAAAATGTTTTTTATTAGGTGGTATAATGGCTGGCAGTTTCTTTGAAATGGGTTTCATACATTTTATTTTCAAAATGGTCCAAGATGTCTAGAATCATATAAAAATGAAATACAGGAGAGATAAATCCAGTGCTGTAAAACTCTCACTTTTTTGCATGAAAGAAGTATTAGGAATGTGGGTTTGTGTGTGTGTGTGTGTGTGTGTGTGCTCCCTTTTCTCGCTCCCGACGTGAGCGCCACTTTTCCAATCGCACTTCCAACAACTCTCTCGTGTGCAAAGTCGTGACGCAGCGTCTTGTTCGCGTCTTCCAAATAAGAGACATTCTCACCAACCACATAAAACAGAGGCGAAAAAGAGGCTGGAACAGAGGAAAGCCCACTTTAGCCGTCGCTTCTCGGAATCCCTTTATTTTTACAAGCACAACAAAGATTCCTTCACAATATCGAGTTCTATTAATAACCCGAACGGCGGCAGCCTCTTCAGCTCGAGTCGGGCTTAGTAGAAGGGTGGTGTTTATTAGAAGGGCGTGTGTTTTAGCCTTTATGTTTTTTGGTTTTTTTTTTTATTCCTTTTCAAAATGACTTTTTAAGTTGTGACTATAATTGGAGCAATATTGTAAAAAAATAAATAAATAAAAAAGGTGGACTCCTAAAATGTACCGGTTTGAAAGAAATTACTTTTATTAGGCGGCTATAAATCACAGAGATGATGTTGAGGTCATTTTGAGAGGAACAAAATGGCTCGTGCAGTCCTGGAGAAGACCTTTTGCAAAAGTATGGAATTGAAAGGAATTTCCTGATTGGGAAAAGTGTTGAAATTTGGAACATTTGGAGAATTTAATTCAATTTGACAGTTCCATATGCTCACTTAGCACAGATCATATTTTTTTTATACAGTTAATGTTTCAATTAAATGATACATTTTTTTCTGAATATTTTTAGAGATTTTAAAGATTTTTTATATATAAATATAAACTCTTTAGAAAAATGTACATTAACTATTTTATACATAAATGTTTTTTGTATCAATTCTTTTATTTTATTTTATTTTATTTACTTTTGAATGTGGGCCTGAGTGGGATTTTTTTTTTTTTTTTTTTTTAATGCTCTGGAATTTTTTTTTTTTTTTTTTTTTTTTTTTTTTTTTACAAATGAACAGAACAAAGATTTACAAAAAATGGAGTAGTAAGTAAGAAACTATGTAATTTTTCTTCTCTTTTGCACACACACACACACACACACACACACACACGGAAAATGTTTTTGTATCTATATATTCATGAATATCTCAAGCGAGTGTATAATAACTAATACTAAGAAATAACACTTTACTATTTTCAAATAAGATTTTTTTAGCTATAAAATGAAATGACCAAGGACAACAATGGGACGTTTATAAGCAGTGAACAGAACATGGGGGTTAAAATGAAACACATGACATCTCAGTGGAAGCTTGTTGACCTCTCGCTGTGTAAGTTTTTAGATGTTTCAGCCAGTTGTGGCTTTGTCCAGCAACCAAAACATGACTAAGCACCATAAAACCAACTCTCTGTGTGTGGCATAACACCCATAACACACAGCGTGTCCATTTTCCAGGACTAACTGACCGTCTCGTACGCACAGTGTCTACTTTGTCTATTCACAAAGGACAGATGCAGGACAGGCGTTTCTCCTACAGACGCCGTGCAAAAGTTTTTTCGGAGACGTCTCCTTTATTTCACCTTGATGATCTTCACAAATCGAGACATTCTGTCCTCAACGAGCCGGGAAAAGTAGCAGTCCAAGTTTAGGGACTGATAGTTTGCCAGTTTTCTGGGAACATGCTGTTTGTCGTGATTGTGTGGAACTGGAACTAGCGCTGGCAGGGCAGGAGCTGGCACGGTTTTGGGCCGGTGACAGACACAACCAACTGGTCCATATTGGCCACCAGATTGCACCTGCCAGGGGGCTTGTAATTATGACTAGGCTCTCGTGACGTAATTAAGAGTCACCTGTGTCATACGGAGACTCCTTCATCCTTCCCTTCTGTCTCGAACTGCAAAACTGTGAGACTGCAGAAGTATGTGGGTTATGCATTGTAGGTGTATACTGATCAATATTTCTGCTAATATTTTATACAGTTATATCTAAGTTTTATCTAAAAATTATAGGATTTTGGGGTATCACAGTGGTCAAGGCATTGACCTAATGATCAGAATGTTTTGAGATCAAATCCCACATCCACCAAGCTGCCACTACTGGACCCCTGAGCAAGGCTTAGTTGCTCAGTTGTGTAAATGAGATAAATGCAAGTTGCTCTGGATAAGGTGTTGTAGAACTAACAAGATAAGAATTACAAGCTGTAATATTACTGTCCAAAATTGTTAGTGACATTTACAAAAAATAAAAAAGTGGTAATTTTTCAGCAAGAGCTGGACGAATTTTTGCATGACCGGACATTTGGCTTCTAACACATTTCACACGGATGCACAGAACTGCTGGAGTCCCTCTGTAGTCACTGCACTCAGGAGAAAAGTCACACTTTGTAAACATCCACGTCAGGCCTGATGACTTTAATAGAAGCGAGATGGAGATCCTGAAGAAAGCGAGAGAGGGGGTGAAGATATGAATAAAAACTACAAATCTTAGCAGGAAGCTGGAGAGGAAAATAGATCTTTAGCTCTGCTTTATTTTTACTCATGTGTAAAATTAATTGTTAAGGCTGTGGCTGAGGTTCAAGTAAAAATGAAAGAACAGAATAATACGTCTTCCCTAATGAAAATTAAGGGTGGTATTGGACCAGATTAGATCTAAAATACATTTATTTATTTTGATCTACTTTCATAGACCATCATTTTCATTTTATCACATGCAGGACAAAAATCCACTACTAATCCAACAGTACCGAAATAAAGAAGTCGACATGTTTTGGCCAACATGGACATTATGTTTCGGCATTGCATTTTGACTGCAGTGTATTGCATGCTGTTGAATCCGCCAGTCCATCGTAATAAAAAAAAAAAATAAAAAAAAAACATATTTATCCCAAGGTGACTTAAGGCGAAGAATCTTATTCCAGATGCACCAAACAACAGCCAGGCCAGGGCTGGTAGGTGTAGTCTCTAGAGGAAGTGCTTAGGGAGAGCCAGAGATCATGGGAGCAGCTGACTCGCACCAGGCAGGGTGTCCGGGGACACCCACAGCACTCCCACGCCACTTAGAGCAGACAGCAATGACGTAAATCCATGGAGCGCTGGGGATCACGGGTGTGAAAGATCCATTTCGTTAAAAAAAAAAAAACTAACAACCTAGGAGCAAGACAGTCTGAAATCAGACAGGTAACTTGTTCGGGTTCATTAGAGATGTCTAGCCAAGTTGAGTTACTGTGCTTGTAGTGTGGTTCTCTCCGATTGTACATTATAGATTACACAAGTGCAAGTAGGAAAGCTATGATATTATCTGATATGCTATTGCACAAAGCTGTGGTTCTGCATGTTTGTCAGAAATAAATATCAACTCAATAATTTGCAACTTAAATAGACAGACGTGGCGCAAAAAGATTAAATTCTGAGGTATCGGGTTGGAGCGTTAAGATGAAGAAGGTTGTCAATGTCATTTTTCACTCAATTAAACTGTTATTTTTTGTGTATGTAGTGGATAGAAATGTGGAATATGTCTGCCTTGAAACCCAAAATATGCAAGATAATTAGAAATAATTGCCTGTATTCAAGTGAATCAGTGTACTGTGGAAACAAATGAGGGGTTGTCTGAATTGAGGTGGCTGTGCAGTGGACTTCCTTCAGTTTTCTTTCCCCTAAGCCTCCGCAACCACATGCTGAGCGGGCTCACTCAACCAGCTCTAAGTACCTAATCAAAAGTAAATCATTTTCATTCCCATTTTTTTGTCCTTTAGGACAACATTTGGTTACCCAATGTGGAGCCCATGGGATCTAAAGCTCCTGCAGCAGCTTGCTCTCTTTCAATATACTTTCTAATAGCACATTAGAGCTGGAAACCAGTCCAAAGAGAATTTCAATATTAAAGCCAGCTGTGAAGCTATCCCTGATGACTCATTGTTTCTTCTTTTCTGTTTTGTGTCCTGTGTTAAAATAGCAGAGTTCTCCAGCTCTCATTCTGAACAGTTGATTTGGTTTAAGAGGGTATCCTTTTCACACTCGCCATCTTTCCTACTTACTCACTTCTATGGTTTTTTCCTTTAGTAGCTTACTGTCCACGGTCTCGCTCACTTTGCCCGTCCCCCCTTTCTCTTGCAGTTCCGATGATAAAGACAGAGCCGGCTGATGACTATGAGTCCCGGATGTCCATACATGCAAATCCCTACTTCGGCCAGCAGAGACTGCCTACCATGATGCCTTTGGATGAGCCTGAGCCCTGCATGGTGGCCAGCTATGCCCCCTGTGTGTCTCGCCCCACCCCCATGCCATACTCTTCCCCCAGTTCTAGCCCTAAGCTCCATGACCTGTCACCTGTACCCTTTCCTAAGTGCCTGAGCAACAGCCCTACACACTCCACTATCCCTGGCGGTATGGCATCCATGCAGGATCCTTCCACCCACCATGGCCTGGCCTTGCCCAGCTCTCCTGACCCTGTCTCCCTCGCCATGCACCACCCTCAGGGTAGTCCACACCTTGGCAGCCCTTCATACCACCCTCTCTATCCCAACAGTAGTCCCTCCTCCTCTCCTACCTCCCATCCCTCAACACCTGGGGCTGCAGCTGAAAGCCCTTATCTGGCCACCTTTGGCTCTGCCCAGCCAAGAGGAAGTCCACCCACCCTGGTAGCAGATGATGTAGCCTCCCCGGCGCTGCCTGTTACCATCAAACAAGAACCACAGGAGCTTGACCAAATGTATCTGGATGATGGTAGGTTACGAAACCATAATTTTTCTATCATAAACTATCATCTAGGAACAGTACTAATAGTTTAGCATTGTTAGTCAACCAAAAGTGAAGTCCTGTAAAATGGGACATCCTTTGCTAAATAGGCGTAAGGGTTAAGACTAAAGAGCAGACCTAAACACCAATTGCCAAACCTGTTTGAGTTTACCTAGTGGTACAAGAAAGTCACATATCCTCATATAAAAAATTTTACTTCACATATCCCAGAGACACTAGTAGTGGTAAATTGTCTTTAATCATCAGTTCAAGGAGAATTATCAATATTCTCCAAGATGACAGTTCTGGACAGTTATAGTCATACAGAGTTACTACATTTAGGGACATTTTTTTTTTAAATTGCAGGGTTTAGTAGCAAGGTCTAGAGCTTCTTCAGGGAGTTTGAGACAGGGCCCGAGGCTAGGATAAGTAAAAACTCAAAAATCCATTTCTGATTGTGCTGAAGACTTTAGAGTGTTCTTTGCCTCCTAGTTTGGCTCATTTGTCTTCTCAAAACCTTTGCCAACTGTGTCCTATCGGTTATGTTTTTCTCATTCCCACCTTTTACTTCACTTGTTATGAGTTTGCAGAATCACATTTCGTTTGTATTCCATTTGAATTCTACTCAAATTCCTAAATATCCTTATACCTTGGTGAGTTCAACCTAGTGGTCAAACTGGGATGCAATAGATATCCCAGTTCTAGGCAAGTGAAGTGATGTATCTAGGGCATGTGTTGTTTACCTTGATCTTAGCCATTCCCATAGTGGGCTATATTAAAACCTGTTACACATTGTTTACTTGGGCCCCACCAGCTGCAGGTGGATAGACACGTGTATGTGCGTAGATAGGGGAGTTACGAATACACCCGTTAACGTGACAGCAGTAAATTAGCACAGCGGGATTTCAAACAATCTGTCCAAACATGCCAGGGTCAGGGGTCTGGCTGGGAGCGGCGAGTGAAAACAGAGGCACACGCGCCGTGAGCCCAGACTGTTGACATGAGCCCTAATGAAGGAAGCAAAACAATGGGTAGGGGTTTCCTGAGGCCATCTATTTTTTTCCAGAATTGGATTTGTGGCCCCTTGTTTTCCCTCAGCCTCCCCGTGGAGCCCTCCAGCTCTGAGTTGGCGTCATCAAGGGAGCTTGGGGGGCCTTGGGGTGCCCCCTGGCACCTTGCCCGCCAGTGCTCAGGGGGCCATCGGAGGTTTGGCCATGAGATCTCCCGCTATTTCTCTCATAATTACCTCAGATCTTTGCCATCCCCACCCCCACCCCTGGTCACTTGCAGCTACTGGCTTAATAAATATGAGACTATTTAATTTGAACCAGAATGGGAACATAAGGACGGTGTTGTTTATTTGTACCTCTGCTTTGGGCTAAGAGCATGTATGGAACTTTTCTTTACTTTATAAACATTTTACAAAATCTGGCTAATTGTTATAGCCGTAGAGCATTTATTGCTCAATATGTCCAGCAACAGAATGCATTTTTGTTAAATTGGCATTAGATTCAAAGTGACATTATGTATACACTGCTTGCATCAGAGTTATTGGATTGCGCCGATATGATTGTGGTCAATAAAAATAATGATAATGGTGGATTTATGTCCCCTTTAATTCACTTCACAAGACACCACTGATTTAAAGAATAAACATAACAGATAAAAAAATAAAAAAAAAAAAGATCAAGACTCCTAATAGTGAAATAAGTGATAAGAAGTTTTGAGGTGCCTGTTGGCCTGTGTGTGTGTGTGTGTGTGTGTGTGTGTGTGTGTGTGTGTGTGTGTGTGTGTGTGTCTGCCTGTGTGGGTGGGGGGTATTTAGGGGCTGAGTAGAAATTGAGTTAGAATGTAGCCTTCACTAAATCTGTCATCACCACATCCTCAGCTCATAAATAAACAACACAGAGGGAGCCGAGGTCATCTATTTGTCATCAGCCCTGTTAATGACTTCAAACATGGTCAGATGTGACATTTTGAAAGTCATGTCAATTCACACTCAGCTAGAAATTATCCTCTGTCTGTGTCCAGCTAGAGTTTATTATCTGTTGGTGTCAGGCAGATCCGTGCTCTTATTCTTTATGTGGCAGGAAAGAAAAGAAATCGAATAACCTCGCGGATATCGAGTATAACTTCATCACATATAAAGTCCATAATGCCAAAGGGCATATTTATTCATATGTTGTGAACTATGGTAGTATTAAGCGAATAGAGCTGAAACTTTAGCTCAGTTCAATGCACTATGAAAGCTCGTTAATGGATCATTTTACCTAGCAGTTGCCCCGCAACTCGGCTCAATGTGAAAGTATTCCGGATTTCCACTTAAAAAAAAAAAAAAAAAGCATAACCTCATTTTCTGTGTTTCGCCCTGTACCTCATCCTTGGTCACTTTAGCTCTCGTGCCTCCAAATGCATTCGGCCTGTGATTACACTCACATTAAGTGAGCTGCAGGAATGCATATCGATTGGCATGGGGGCCTCCAGATCTCGTCTCATTAAAAAAAAGAAAGAAAGAAAAAAGCTCGATCAGGGCCGCCATCTTGCACGCACTAATGCTTGAATAAGCGTCTGTGGTCAGCAGCTGGAGTCCCGGTAAGTGTGCGGTGGTAACTGCATCCTCTGAAGGAATCTGCTCGCTCTCCCTCCCCTGCAAACGAGCCGAGAAATGAAATAAACAATGCTGGTGCAGTGGAGCAGAATGACACTCAGAAGCCTTTCTTTAGCCAGGCTCATTAGACATCCTGGAGAGTGAGCCCCTAAGAAATGAGTCTACTCCTCAACAGCTGGATATGAGTCTAGCAAGGGACTCTGAAGGTGTGTGTGTGTGTGTGTGTGTGTGTGTGTGTGTGTGTGTGTGTGAGTGTAAAGCCTTTCAAATTGCCCACCACTCAGCACTGTTGCTAACTACTCAAGAGGACATGATGTTCAGGAGCAAAAGTACACGTTATCATCACCGCTCTCCATTTTCACTAGCTGAACTCCTGCTGGGTTCAGCACTTTGCTATGCCAAACGCGGTAGCTTCTTTGCTGAAAGGATCCAAATAAACAACTTCTTATCCACTCAAGTGTTGAAGGCTGGTAGGTCCATCGCCAAGACATTGAGGACACAGGGAACATTTTTCACTCTGCTACTTGAAATCAAAAACACACTTCTTTTTTTCACAGCGTCTCTGTCTCCCTTTTTTTCTTTCTTTCTTTTTTTTTTTTTTGTTGCTGTGTCTAGCGCTTGTGTAATCTAGCCTGCGGTCTCCAAACTGGGCAGCATCCAATAACAGTTTTAGTTGGGTCATTCCCTTTCATATTCACAGTGGTTTACAATGTATATGGCACAAGAAGTTAAAAGACACACATGGCATTTTGGGGAAGCATTTGGAAAACAGCGGTGTGGGATTTGCTTCAGGCTCTTTTTTTTCACTAATTAAGCAATAAAAGGCTGGAAGGGATGCATGGTCGGACCGGGGTGATATCATATGTGTGCTCACACATGCGTGAGTTAAGTCACTATCTAGCAGTGTTTTTAGACCATCTTTGTTCTTTCAACGTGGGAGGCTAATGATTTTGGATGTGTAGGCCTTCTCTCGTTTGGGTTATCAGGACCTGATTAGGTTTCAGTCACATGAGCAGGACTAATCAGTGCGACAGATTTATTCCAGCTGTGCTCCTGAATACTGTAGTCTGCATTAATATACACACGACTATAAGCTTCTTTGTACTATTAGGATTTTTTTTTCGGTTCACATAAGTCATTTTAAGGGCCGAATGTCCACATCGTTATCGGTTTTGTGTGTGTTATAAATGTATCACACACCAAAACAAACGTATGAGACACAGCAAATTAATGCACTAGTAGCTCAAGATTGTTTCGCAATTTTCCCCGGAGGTTGGCAAACAGCTCGTCAGCTGAAAACTACTCAGTTTTGGTAGCAGCTAAATCGTTTGGCTAAATATAAAGTATTGTCACTGCTGTCGCTGTCATCAGCTGTTGCACTGATGATGCTGGATGATCATTGGGAGAGCGATACGAGCATTAAAGTGCATGTGAATTCTGATCCGATCTTTCTCGTTCCCACTGGATGTCCATTTATCGAATAGAGAGCCAATCTAGGAGCGCAAACTGGGAATAAATTGCTCAGGTCAAACACAGATTTGTATTACTTCAACCTAGAAATGTGAATGAAGCCATAATTCTTAAGATCATACTTTGTTTATTTTTCCTTTTTTTTAACACTCAATGACCATCATCAATCTTTACTAGTGCACTTGGACAAATACTTGAACTCTTTTCTCTCACCAAGTTGCACTCTTCTCTAGACTGCGTCCTCATCTCCTCCTCTTTTTCTCTCTCCTAATGGAGCAAGGGTCTTAAATTACAGAGGATCCCTGTGAACCCCCCCTTCTTTCCTCTCTCCCCGATTTGTGGCTTCCCTCATGGAAACTTTGACGCGTGCTGGCAGCAAGCCCAGGGCAGCAGGACTCCACTCGAACCTCTAATGATGATTGAGAGTGCGTCCGGCCCGTGCTGAAATTGCTGAGTCGCTAACGCTGTAGCGTAGCGCGCTTTGTGATGGGGTTGAGTTTTGCATTAAAGGGGTGGAGGTCACAAACATTTTGGGAATAGCAGGGTCTAGAGTGTCTACAGGGAGCTGGAGAACACGGCCTGAGGCTAGGATCTCAGCTTTTACTGCGTTCAGACTTTGACCTTTGTGGCTTGGTGTAAGAGGGCGGAGTTAATCGAACAGGAATTGGAGCTTTTTTGGTGAAGTGCCCTCAGTCTTTATCGATAGGTAGAACATAGGGGTGATGGTTTTCTTCATTATTCATTACCAGAGAGGACATGCTTCGGTTTTTGTAACGTTTTCGGATTACGAATCTAAAAGATGAGCAAACCGCTGGGAACCTACGTTATTCTTTCCAACAATTACCAAAGACCAAAACAGTGGCCGCAAAGGGCTTTGGGGGTTGGTTTGATGGCTAGGAAGGCAACCAGACTGTCAAGTACTGCACTTTTTGGGATTTGTCGTGGCGATTTCCGCCATTGGAAATATAAATCCAATCCAATAAACATATGAACCCAGTAGTGCTTTAAGTTAAATTTCCTCGAATGTCTGCTTTTGTTATTATCGGCTACAGACAAACACTCC
Source organism: Hemibagrus guttatus (assembly GCA_033459395.1). Classification (NCBI taxonomy): domain Eukaryota; kingdom Metazoa; phylum Chordata; class Actinopteri; order Siluriformes; family Bagridae; genus Hemibagrus; species Hemibagrus guttatus. Next base: position 16,997,820 of record JAUCMX010000022.1, on the reverse strand, counting down.
ACAATTTATGACCTGATTCATTTCTGCTTTACTAACGTCCATGTCCGAGACAGGAAATGAAACAAATACACTCCTTCACAGCCTTTTTTATAGCATAACGTTTGGATAAATATGGAAATAATCATCCTGAAGAGCCGATGTCTGCGTGCTGTAACAGTTTATTAGACGATTGAAGGTTAGCGTGTCTTAAGGACCTTCCAGACTTTGCAGTAGTTCAATCAATTTTGATATATTGATTGATCAATTTAGATCATCAGACATCCAGTCTGCTCCATCTACTCCACAGCATGTATTAATCAGATACACTGGGCTCCAAATGTCTGGGTTCTGCTTCTGTTTTACTAAAGAAACAAAACATTTCTCTGTCTTTGAAATGTGTCAGAAAATCTGACATAATTAATTAGCAATTTTTTTGTAAATATTTCAATTAAATAATGCCATGTGCTGTACTGAAAAACACTTTAGACCTATATAGACAATTATTATTATTGCAGTTTGAATAAAAAAAGTGCATTTAAAAATTAAATAAAATGTACAAAAAATGTAAAACGTTATCATTTACAGAAACATTTACAGAAATGTCAGATGCTTCACATGATCTAAAATTATTATTATTATTATTATTATTATTATTATTATTTATTTATTTATTTATTTTTCCTATAATAGCAGAATATAATATAATATAATTGTATTTTCCCATAATAGCATATCAAGTTGTTTTTATTCCATAAATAACGTTTTTTTTTTCATTACATAATCATTAATAGATGTTCCAGCTGCTTTGTGATTATAAAAGTATTAGTTGTCAAGCATGCAGCATTATAATGAGTATTGACGCTTACAACACATTATGTCACATTATGTCACATTATGTCGCAATTAGGACACATTATGTAGGATTATAAGTTATCATATATGACTTCCTGAGTCATAGATTGATTCAAAATGATTACAGTCACATCTACACAGAACAGAAAGGCATCGTAGAAAGCACTAGCAAAATGACTGAGCTCAGTATCTCAGTTGTGGTAAACTGTTTTCCTTTTGTTTTGGACCCAGCCCTTTGGCCCCAGCAGTATGTTGATGACTCGGTAAAAGTCTTTGTCAGCATTTGGATTCTGGTTCTTTGAAGTCATCAAAGTACTAAAGTGCTTCATGATGATGTTAACAGTCTCCTAATGTTCGGTCTGACTTCATAGCCTTGTCTTCTCGCATGAGGCTCGTTTCTGTGGCGCAGCTCATTCGGCTCATTCACAGAGGTCCAGTTTCAGCCACTCCGTCATTATCTCTACGCTCAAGTCACAGCAATGGAATCCGTCTGGTGCGTAACGACGTCACTGTCTAAACAAATTGGCTTTCTTCATGTGTGATGAGGAAACTTCAAAATTAAAACCTGGTTTTCTTTTTTCTTTTTTTTCATTGGGCAAAATATAGCAGGCTTGAAGAACCAAATGCATGAATGTTTAGTGGGCATTATTAAGTGCAAATGTCTAAAAGAATTTGATGGAAGAGGGATTGGTAGGTCCTGCAGCAGAGGCAGGAAGCAGGAGTCGGCATGTGCCGTGAGTTTATGTGGTGGAGGTTTGTGGGTTGGTACTTTTGCACTCCTGGGAGAGGGTTTGAGAGTTGTGGCTTGGAAAAAGCTTGGCTCAAATCGGGTCATGCTGGAATCCAAGGCCTAAATTCATCCTGTTTGTTTCTTCAACACAGCATGCACTTTAAAGCTTTATTTGTTATTTGGAATTAAGTAATTGTGCCATTAGTTCTGGCCACATTTGCTTAAGACTTCAATTTAAAACTATTCAAAATTCCCATTGAATCACTTTTCCTGTTTATTATCACTGCGAGAAAGAATCCCGTCATGAAGGATGTCAACAGGCGAAGCTCCTGCAGGCTGTGAGGCCAGGGGAAGCCGAGCACTTTGCTGATCTTGGCCTGCTTCCGTCCTTCCCTTTCTCTTTTCTCTCTCTCTCTCGCCACAAAACTCACCAAAAGAAAGTCCGAGAAAGAAAGCGTCATAAAAGGAAAAGGGCTTTTCTTCCCTGTAGCTCCCACAGCTGGCTGTTTCTTGATTTCAGTAGAACAAACCACACACAGTACGTCCCTACCGAGATCTGTAAACGTGGGGCCCGAAACAGAGCGGAAGGAATTTTCACGGCTCAATTTATTGCCTTTCTTTCCTTCATCATCTCTCAGCCAGAATGAGAGAGTTAGAGCTCTTGGCCACAAGCTCCCGAGACATCCAGTGTAATCTTGGGACACAGATAAAGCAGGAAGAGGCTGATACGTACACACGAACGCCTAGATCTAGACAATACATAGACACACAGACACACTTAATCACACATATATGCAAAAAGGCAGCCAGACTGATAGGAAAAACTGGGGAGGATCCTAAACTCTGGCAACCTTCGACATGTGCATTATTATAGAAGTGGGGTTTCCACCTGCTTTTATATCAATTCCATTCATGTGGATGGAAAAAAAGATGAGAACTTTTGGTAGCAGGTGAACTTTGCGTATTTGTGAAAATACAGAAGACAACAGGGCGTATTTCTTACACCGGCCACGCTGTTCATTGATGTTGCTCAAAATTAGCTAATATTCCTTATTGCAAATCGCATCACGTTTTAACACACGTATATGAGCTCGGCGTGTCCTTCTGCGACTCCATGAAAGTTATCCAGGCAGAACCTCCTTTAATGAGAGGAAGTGACGTATATACCTACCCCTGTTTTGCACTTGTAGTGGATGGAGTTAGTACGCTTCAGTTCAGTGGCTTCTAACAGCACTTGTTTAATGTCTTCTGGCTCCCACATGAATCATGGCATGTTTCAAATCCCATTCGGGCTGAAGACTCATAAAAGTGTCCGCCGCACATATGTTGTACTTCATCTCGTTTCCACTTACGTAACTAATAACTCAGTGAATATGGATTACTTCGAGGCTGGATAATTCCTCGTGTGACTATACCGTGCTACAGACAGTCCAGAGATCTTTATGAGCGAGGTGAAAATGCGAGGAAGAATTTAAATTTCGTACTTTTAATTTTTTTTCCATTATTATTATTATATTAATAATAATGAATTAAATAATAAAAAATAATAATTAATAATAATTTAAATTATTTTTTAAATAGTGTTATAAATAAATGACATAAATATTTTTAAAAATAATGGGAAAAAATGTCTCATTTCAATTTATAAAAGCATAATAGAAACTTTAAAGTCATTCAAAATTTTATATAATATATATAGTTTTATTGATAATAAATGTATATAAATTTTTAATGATCAAATCCAGTTGTTTTTCAAAAAATAAACAGCTGAAAATCTGACAAGGGACCATCAGTTTGTAAGTGATAACTAATATACTACACATAGATAAAAATTATGGCTCTTTGCTCTTTAACAAATTAAAAAATTGTAATTGTGGCAGAATTGCTGTGGTATAAGAGGAATAAAACAGTTAAAATTCAGTTAAGATGAACCCCGCTTCTCATTGGCTGATATACAGCAATACAGCAGTGTTTTATTCCTTAAACTGATTTTCGTATCCATCTTCCTCCTCATGGAAGAGTTTAAGCATGTCGTTTTCAGGTAAATAGTAGCAGGGGGGACACTGTGAGCGTCAAGGCTTGTCATTGGTGTTTATGTTAAACCTGCAGGACTTTTACTGGAATCACACTCCCTGCCCCTGCTAAGACGCTCAGACGACCAGAGCTCGGAATGTGAAGCGATAAAAAACCTACAGGTGATGAAATCGGATTGCTGAATGCACGGTTGTGATTTATGCACGCTGCATCCATGCTGTTTGTGTTTGGACGTGACAAAACCGAGTCTGTTGTCTTCTTTATGAGTTATGAATATGTCTGTGCTACTTTTTTTTTTTTTTTTTTTTAAATCTCAGCACGCATGGTATGTGTGTGTGTGTGTGTGTGTGTGTGTGTGTGTGTGTGTGTGTAGAAGAGTTGGAGGAGATGCTCAGTGGACCCTAGTGGATTCTGATCGTTGTATATTGCTTAATGGGTATTTCAGAGCGTCCAGATGTAGGAGCCATAGAAGCATTTAAAGAATTCCTAAAAAGGGGTGGATGGGACAGTGGAGTGGAAAAACTAGCACAAGAGTGAAGGGATTAAAAGGATGGGGAGACGCGTTTAAAATAAGCCAACTTGGCAACATTTTTTCTTTATTTTCATTTTCAAAATTAGAATAGTTTTTGGGTCTCGTTTAATAAACATTGTTTATATTGCAAGTTTTAGTGAACAGTATTATGGGTTAGCGGTAGTGACATCTCACTTTTAGCTCCATTAACCGAGAGAAAGGTCACAGCAGCGGCTAAGAAAAGGAACTTACGGATTCTCCCTGCTGAGACATGATAAAATTGAGATGGAATGAAAGAAATGGCAAAACGGATCATCCAAGCATTCTTCCTATGAAGGGCCAATAAAGACCAATAAAGAATAAAGCCCACGCTGATGTAATCCTTTTGGATGCTAAGCCAACAGTATATATATATATATATATATGTGTGTGTGTGTGTGTGTGTGTGTGTGTGTGTGAGTATAAGAATTTATATATGGAAAGAATAGAGAAAGCGATTTGAAATCTGACATCAAGACTGACAGGCAACAGGTGATTTAAAGAGGCAGTGTACAAATGTTGATGTTATAAATCCCATTAAACGCAGGCTTGATTGCTTCAATATGCTCCTGCTTTTCCACTATATCTGAATGCAAGATGACGAACCTCTTCTTGCAGCTTGGCTCTCCAGGTTGCATTTGTCAAACGCTGCTTATCAGATAGCTGGCGAGCTTTTGTCATGAACCGGCACATGTGGAAATGCAGACGTTTTTAATCCTTAACACATTTCTCAAGTTTGGAAGTTGCACACTTTTATTGAGGTTAAAACATCTGCGCTCACGTTATGGCTTCGTTTCGGTGTTGCAGCGTGCCCCGTGATGATGTAATAGGCCAGCTAGGAATGAAAGGTAGTCATGGTTTTCGCATTTGTCAGATCCTTGTTGTGCAAAGGGCTTCATGAAATGAGTGTGTGTGCAGCCGAGCAAATAGTAAATCATTTCTGCACATCTCTGATTAGGGCACAGGAGAGCAGGCCTAACCATGTAAACACCCCTTCCACACACACACATACACCACCCTAGGGGATGGCGCCCGACACATACACCCTTGCCTCCCCCGAGACAGAAAGGAAGTGATTGCAGGAGAAGAGGAAGATAAGAGATGAGGGGGGATGGGGAAGACGAGCGCTGCAGGGAGACTAACGGAGGCTTGGTGGATCAAAGGGAACGGGGCCTGTCTCAAACTGAGCCAATCTAAACAGCCACTGTTGTTAGATTAACCGTCTAATTTTGGCAACCAGGCCTTTCTGGTTTTGTGTAGGCAGAGAGTTGTGCGGTGGTTTGTTTTTCTTTCTCTCTTGTCTGAGTCGAGTAGACTCGTGTATCCCCCAGGGTTCCTCGCTCACCCTGGCAACAGTTGTAATTGATCATGCTCAAGGGAGCCTCAGAGCTCACACTTCAGCATCAGCCTCTATCAAACAGGTGGAGTGCCAAAGCTTATCGCTTTATCTAGTACACCTGAAGTAGATCGAGATTGGTGTGAGTGTCTTAAGAGTGTGTATAGAGCTGTGATGGGCATAGAGTCACATGTGGGGATGGGGGACACACTAAAGTCCCAAGGACATTACAAGCAAAGATTTTTGGGGTTTCAATGGAATTCACAGCCAGGTGTGGTTTTGTAGCTCTGAAACCTATAGATTTTTGTGAGTGAAACTGTTTTTTTAATTCATCTTTTATTAGTAGCACAACTATTTTGAATGCATTGGTCTCTGAAGAGTTGCATGGGATTTGATTTGGCTACAAAATTATTCAATAATGCAGTCAGCCAAGAGGTTGAATTTGATGGACCCCCTCAGATCAGATTTATTTCAAGAACAGTATCTAAATATTTACAGTAATATTTTGCCTATTTATTGAAGCCATTAAGATTTTTATTCTAGAATCTTCCACAGAAATTAACATGATTTATAGACTTGCTCATTTTGAGTTATCAAGCTTGATAAGAGATATAACTTTGATCATTGTAGGCCCCCTGGTTAGGCTTCACTTATACCTAAGGGTAGGGATGTAGTCGTCAAGTCGAAGACCAGGACTAACGGAGATGGAGTCTTAAGAGCGTCGAGGCCAAAGCGAGATCAAGTCCAAATGAAAGCAACACCAGGAACAAGGAATTGCTTCTTTTCAAACTTTGGGCATAATAGAATATTATTTCTATAAACTCCTGGTTGAGACCAAGACCATATTTAGGAAGACCAATCCCCAAGACTGAGACAAATCAAGTACAAAAGTCAGTACATCCGAGACAAATCCAAATCGATACAGAAAACAAGACCAGACTCGAGTCCTACAACCTACCTGGGGATCCACTGACCGTACTTTGAGAATTGTTGGTATAAAAAGAGTATTCTTCTCAGAAGTTTTAGAGATGCAAATGCAGTCCAAAGACTGCAAAAGAGTAAAGGGAAGCTTAAAGATGTGACCTGAGGAGGCAAGACGTATTCCAAGTAAAACGTCTTGCCTCCTACAGTCTTGCCCCTGCCTTCCTGTCCTTGTAGTCATGCGCCTGGCTCAAGGTCTTTCAGCTGTCCAAAAGTACACATAAAAGTACACACACATAGTCTGGAGAAACTCCTTTAATACATTTCACTCTCTCTCTCTTGCTCACGGTGGGACATAGTGGGGATTTGAAGGGTTTCGGCAGCTGCTGCCAGAGGCTGGTGAATAACACACCAGAGTTTATTCAAAGCCATTTTAAAACAAACTCTCCCTCCTTCTGTCTGTCCCCCTGCTGTCAGCCTCTGAGCTGAACGCTTCCACATGGCCAGCACAGGCTTTCCGAATCAGTCGAGGTTTTCTTGACGGGGCATGCCGTCCATATACGTTTTTTACTTTATTTATAACTGCGGTAGACTAATGACTGATCCAGTGGAATTTTTCAGCATGTGTGTGTTTGTACTCTTTCTTAACCCCTCTAATGTCTTTCTCTATGGGGTTAAGACAGGAGCTTGGCATGCTAGCTCCTTCGCTGGCGCGGCTCAGCGCGTGGGAGGCTGCGAATGGCCCATTAGCGTTTCGGCTGAAAGCAAGAGCAGATTTGATATTGTGGGGAAACAATAAGTAATATGTAGCAGGAAATTCAATTGCCCTTCTCCTACAGCATCAAATTCAGAGTTAAGCTTCCTTTGCCAAATCAATTTCACGGGCGGTTTAAACAAGGTTAGAGCATTTCTGTGAAAGCCGCCCTATTGAACATATACAATTTCAGAGTGGGATATTGTGATCTTGCAATTATGCCAGAAACATGTTGTTGAATTTCAGTAGATATTCAGTAGAGAGAAAGAGCGGTAGCTCTTGTCACTCAGCACGTTATTTTGTTAGCATATTTCTACAAAAGAACTGTTGAAGTTTAAAAAAGAGCTGGCTGTAGACCATGATGTCCCTTGTTTAATAAAAATACTGAACTTCACCTGGTGAGTTGCATCCTAGCTGCTGAACTCATCATACCTGATTGAAAAAGCTGATCCGGAATTAGCTTCCCTTCACGCTCATCATCACAGTATCAGGTTTCATGCTAAGGACTGTCCAGGAGTGATGGCCATCCATCTTGAACCAGACCACAGGCTTTCTGCTCTCACCTCTATTGGAGTCTCATTTATACTTCCCTTAGTGTTTCCTGTGAAGATTAATAGCAGTAGTAAGAATAAAATAGGTTCCTATTAGAGCTTCAACCTAACCAAATATTAGCTGAAAGTCGAGAGGTACTCATCATGCGTGGTTTAGATGTATTAATAGATGTGTTAATTGCATTCTGGAAAGGCTGGAAGCTAAGTTGTAGCTTAGCAAAATATTTGCTAGGCTTCTCAGTACTTTTGTTTCCACTTTTGTATCTTCTTTTTTCTAATACTATAAGGTCAAGTTAAGTACATATTAAAGTGTCTTGCTAGCTCTGGGGCATCAAGCAAGTTAGACTCAGCTAGTTGTATAAGTTTTCTCATTAACTTCAACCACGGAACTAGTTGTAAAGGAAGTAACTCATCTATATTTGTGAGAGTGGCATGTTCGTTGAAACTGTTTAAACATTCTACAGTTAGCTGTGTTATAGAACTGTCTACACAAGAAAAATATATGCAGATGTTTCCATCTAATTTGGACTGCCTCTACAGGGAACTACATTATGATTGGGACAGAAAGCAAGACAGAGTAGGAACAACTGATGTTCGTTAACAGCTTGTGGTATTGTTATCTCTTTTAGATTTTTTTTTTTCCACCACCTTTATGAAAGCTTGCATAACCAAGTGATGAATACAACGGAAAGTAAGTGAAATGGTTTCACATCAGTATTGACAGGAAAACAGTGCCATATCAATATAAAGTTATCAACTTGCTGAAAGACAGCAAAGCCGGAATTCCTGCGTTGTGTATTTTTAGACCAGCAAACGTCAGTCACTGATCCCTGCATAGGGAATGAGATTAAAAGATGCCTTAAACAGAGCCACACCTAAAAGGAAAATCAGAAGGGAGGGGTTGGCTGTACTCCCTCTACACACGTGTGTGTGTGTGTGCGTGTGTGTGTGTGTGTGTGTGTGTGTGTGTTGGCAGTGCCAATATTACAGGCTGGGGCACTGCAGGGAGGGCGCATGTTTTAATAAAGCACCTTCTGTGTTCTGTCACACTTAGAAATGCTCCGTCTGCAACCAGCCATGCTTGCTTGTTGGTGTATGTTGTTGATTATACAGTTATATCAGCCTGAAAATATAATAATGTACAAAATTCTGGATGTAATTCAAATATAAACGGTCCAACAATAGACCCCTGAGGTACATCACAGCCACTCTCATGATTTCCACCACTGTAGCTAAGCTAAAAATAATGAATTTAACAAAAGATGTGTTACGAAACATAATAAGTGATATTCTTTCACAAGTTGTGCCACTAAAGTACTAAAGCTAGCTAACAACACTGTTTTTTTTTTTAAATTACAATAATCAATCTAGTAAGGGTTGATAATATCGTATCACATGCTCAGTATGCTCACATCGTACATGCTCAGTATTGTGTTAAGACTTTAACTTTTGAACTAAAATGTCCAGTACTTTAATTTTAGCCTTTATATGATAGCTAATTCCAGCTAATAGTGCTGTTTAAAATCACTGTGACTTCAGTGATTCGTTTAATCTGTCCAAACTGTTCATCACCCTGGGAATACTATCCTCACTGTCAAGCATGGTGGTGGTAGCATCGTGATAACCCCCCTAACTTTAACAATACGTGTTATTTTGTGTAGATTCATGACAATTTCAGTTCCAAAATGTGGAAGAGTTCACATAGGGTGAATACTTATCCAAGCCCCCGTATTTGGTTTAAGTCTAAAGTAACCTTTTCCTTTTTTTAAGGCTTGACATTGTTACAATGCATTGCATCAGGTGGGCTCAAACCCAGGAGACGATTGTACACCTCAACATCCAATTCATTTTCTTCCCCTATCACAAAAAATTCACTGATCTGTATGGGGTTTTTTTTTCTCTCTCTCTCTCTCTCTCTCTCTTTTTTGTTGAATTTGTTGACAAACAGTCTGGCAGGTCATATTAATAGAATGCTATAATTAGCCATGCATGTAGCATTGAGGTTTAACAGTTTACAACATCCTGTTTCGGTGGCTTTTTGAATGTCAAAAGGATGATTAAAGGCCTCTGGACATATTTGCTGGCATAAATCAGTCTTTTTTTCCAGCTCATGCTTTTTTTTGTTGCAGTGGAAAAGCTGATGGCTTGGAAATGGAAAGTATTAGTTGATAAAGCAAAACAGCGCAATGTTGTGGTTGCTGTGTAGGTGTGAAAATTTCGGAGAAAGCCCGACCGTTACCGAGACTGACAAGAATGAAAAGGAAGCGAGCACTCTTCCTTTGTAAGAAACCTTTTGTTTTGTTTTATGCTGATTTCTTTTTAAGCCTCCTTCTACTCCGTTTTTGTTACCTGAGGCTTTTTTTATGTTTAGACATTAAAGTTTGATGACATAATTGTGACCCTGGGTTTGTGGTGTACCTTTTTTTGCCAGGGTGTGCAGCGGAGAACATGGTTTCGGCATGTTAATGCCTGTTTTGCTGAGAGCTGTGGCGGGCACAAACAGCCAGTGGTGTTGGCTCAGCCTGCACTTTTCCACTGGGACTCCCTCATGTAGGAAAACGAGTTCTGGGCGTTTGAGTGTGTGTGTGTGTATGTGTGTGTGTGTGTGTGTGTGTGTGTGTGTGTTGTTGCTGGAGGAGCTGATAAGGCATGCTGGTGGTCTGTGATCATAAAGGCGCGAGTTATAATCTACCCTGATTCTGTAGCATGGAACGCCGCTAGATCTTCCTGTGCTTCATCCACTGTTGGTGTTGGTGTATCATTAAACCGCCTTTGGAGGTGACTGTGATCTCGAGGGTCATCAGGGGTCTCTCAGCATCAGCCAGCCTCACTGTGTAGTCACTTCCTCGGGTCCAGCCAAAGAACACAAAGATAAGGACACTCTGAAGAGTGTGGGAAATGTGCAGGCGCAAAACCCAGCCCAGTGCTTACTCAAACCTTTTGAAAGACAATCTATTTCCTGTCATCATTTGGCAGTGGTAATATTTTTAATACTCCACACAGATTAGGCTTGCTGTAACTTTGTGCAGGAGTTTGGTTTTCTGGTGTTAATTTTACCCAAAATATCTGCCACAAACCACATCCCACTTCAGCAGTTGCTATAAATGAGCATAACATTACCATGTGGTTGAACATATTGGGGGGGCGGCCTTCTTGGCTGATGATCACTCATTCCACCTCGTTGGATATACCACCCAAAGTTTTGCGGAGAAAAAGTAGTACTGCTTAATGAGACAACTTCCACATTATTTTTATCTTTATCAAACCATTCGATTGATGACGGCGGGGTCAATTGGGTAGAAACCCCTCCCACTAGGAGGTGATCGGTCAGAAGAACTGTAGTATTGATTTGCAGTCACACTTTTATCTAAGGCGAAAAATGGAAGCAAATAATTACTTACAAGAGGTGGAGTTCTTTATGTTTTTCGAGAGATTGCGAGTAAAAGTAAGGAAATAGTTCAAATCTGATGCCAAGCAAAGTTTATAGAATGCATCCTCTCCAAGTTTTAAGAGATCATACCATAGTCCCGGCCTTCAAGACTATTGAACTTCCAGAAAAAAAACCCTTTCAGAAGCAAGCGCATACCTCATGTCATTACAAAACTTCATAAATGTTTTCACTAAACTATATGTTGCCACTTCTGTTCACTTAATTTTACTTTTTGAGGCTTTCTTAAGTGCAAAGTAAAAGTAAACATCGACTATAAACAGCTACACCTCTTCCGCATCCTGCATCCTTTCCTGTTCATTGAATTGCATTATTATTTATTCATTTATTTTTACTTTTATTTGCATTTGGAGTGACTGAAAAATCAGAAAAGTGCAGTTTCCAGGTGCCGTAGCAAAGGATCAGAAACTGCTCCAGCCAAGCCGTACAGTAGACGATGCCTGAACTTGACATTTTGATGTTTGCTTTAAATGGGGGTCACGGTGGCTTAGTGGTTAGCACGTTTGCCTCACACCTCCAGGGTTGGGGGTTTGATTCCCGCCTCCGCCGTGTGTGTGGAGTTTGCATGTTCTCCCCGTGCCTCGGGGGTTTCCTCCGGGTACTCCAGTTTCCTCCCCTGGTCCAAAGACATGCATTGTAGGTTGATTGGCATCTCTAAATTGTCTGTAGTGAGTGTGTGGGTGTGTGCCCTGCGATGGGTTGGCACTCCGTCCAGGGAGTATCCTACCTTGATGCCCAATGACGCCTGAGATAGGCACAGGCTCCCCATGACCCGAGAATAGTTCGGATAAGCGGTAGGCAATGAATGAATGAATGACTGTTTGCTTTAAATTTAAATGTAATGTATTTTCTTCTCTTTTTTTCTCCACAGTCAACGAGATTATCAGGAACGACCTATCCTGCACTTCCTCTCACGGTCACTCGTAGATGACCATAAACATGCCTGACGAAAGAAGGGACCAAGATGTCTTCCCTCTGAAGCCACCTGCAATTGGACAATCAGTCCTCTCTCAATTCGAGGAACTTCTCAGAGGACAACGTGACGTCATGTTTCACATGAAAGGCCTTAAATTCAACGGTGTATAAAAAAAAAAAAAAAAAAAGCACCATAAAAACGCAGTGACTGTTTCATTTGTTGGTTGTTCTTGTTCTTCTTCTTGCTCTTGCCTTAAAACATTAGAACTGCTCTACGGTGGACCAAGATCTCACAAAAGACTTCCGTCTTCTTCTTATCTTGATGCGTATCCGTGTCAGGGTAAACGCTGTCCGTTTGGCGTTCCGTAGCGATTAGTCCCGACTGTTTCATCACACGGGACAGATTCTGCAGTGCCTTGCTGCAAGTACAAACGGCGATGCAATTCCGTTCATCTTCTTCACTTCACTTCACTTCAATTATTTTTTTTTTTTTTTATACCTTTGGTATACAGTTTGTTTACAGTAAATATGAACAGCTGGAATGTGTAGATGTGTGTGGAAATGTGTGAATAAAGTAGACCTGTGTTTAGACCATGTATTTTTTTTTTTTTTTTTTTTTTTACGTCATATACATATAAAGTTGTCAGTAGTTGTCTTTGTATAAAAGTGTATGTTTAATGTGCTGTATATAATGCCTTAATGAACTTTTGTCATTCCCTGTGTAGTGCATGGTCTCTTGGTGAAATCAGACCACCAATTGGACTACCTCCCTGATGCCCTTGTACCCTAAAATCTATAGCAAGAAAGAAAGCTTTGACCAAGAATCACAGGATTCCAGTTGAAAGAAAGGAAAAGCACTTATTCCTGTGAAAGTGGTCACTAACCAGTTTCCTGGAGATCATAGCACTGTCCCAAATTTTCGGAATCATAAACTAGGCTACAATGGCAGTTTGTCTAAGAGTAGCAAATGTTAGAATCTAGTAGTTGTGTGTTCATGTTAGCACGATTTTTGGGTTTTTTAATTTTTTTAAGATTTTACCACGGCGCTCTGGAATAATCCATTCTGATTGGTCCGAAAGGTGTTGATTCGGGATTGTGGTTCCGCCTTTTATTAACACGCCCATTTTAATGAGGTATAGTTTCTATGGTAACACAGATTTTGTACGTTGGATGTTCCACATGAAGAGATTTTTAAAGATTGTCGATATTGTGATGTTTTTACTTGTGTTTTGGAAGGAGTCGGTTTGTTAGTGTGAGTGTTTTGTGTATGGTCAGGGTCAGAGGTCAAATTTTTGTGTGTTGAGAAAGACAAAAAGAAAGCCTGGTGAAGGAATAAAGGAAGAAAGGACTGTCTATAGCTGCTAAATGGAAGTGATTAGATTAACTGGAAAAAAATGTGTCATTTTTTGATAAATAAACAATTGTTGGCAAATTGCCATGGATTAAGTGGAATAAACTTCTCTGGAATGTGTGTTTATTGGGAAATAATGAACATGTGACCCCATTGTTTATTATTTTCCTACGTTTTTTTTTTTTTTATTTCTTACTTTGGACGAACGGCGTATTCGTACGTGATGCCGTTTGACTGGTGTACAGGTTTGAGCGGAGAAATCAGGGTTGTTAGGATGTAGTTCCCAAGAAACTCAACTTTTTTTTTAAAACAGATGATTAGAAGTAAATATAGTTGTTATGATAGGACAATCAAAAATATAATAGAATGCAATCAAGGTTGAAATGTAAGTAAAATGTGTCTGGGAACTTTTCTTTGTGTCCCATGACCTCTGCTAGGAGTTAGTCAAGTGGTTTGAGTTGATGTAGAAAAATTAGCAAGATGTCTATTAGCTAGCTGTTAAATGAAACTTTAAAAGTAATGCTCGGTTGTAGACACACCACCAGCTGTTGGAATAAAGTGTGGATTAGATGGATAAGGCATGTTCGATTTGGCTTGAAAATGGGGACAGATCTCCAGCGACAGGGTTCGTGACCACTCCAAGAGCGCTGTCCCTGCAAACGAGCAAATGCATCCCGCTCCCGGCAAACGAACTCATTTTGTTTTAATTAAACCATTTGCGCTCTGAGCTATCATTTCTCTAATGGGACTTTTTCCCCCCAGCGCCATCACACAAACAGAATTAGAACAATCTAGCGTAGCCTGTTATCCTTTAATAAGCGTACAGCAATATGTGTAATCAATCGGAGGTCGAGGTTGGGTTTCATGGAGACGAAAAAAAAGACCAGCAATAATCGACGCGACGACACCAAAGGGTTTATTACATAATCTATGTTTTCTATAATCAGATGTTTGTCCCTAAAGATGAAGGACTGGACCTTATTCGAGCACCTCGTTGACGGATATCCCGAGCCCGGTCCTGGCAACCCACTGCTTAAGAACAAACGAAATAACGAGACATGACAAATCTCAGACACGTCCAGAGCTTTCGTTGTCTAGGACTGGAAACTGGGAACGATTGTCTAGAAAGTTCTACAGTACCAAAACTGAGAGGTCTGCTCTCAACGAAGGCTCACTTCTCTTTGAGTGAAAGATGTCTTTCTGAAGCATGCACTTAATATCGATTTCCAATGTTTCGTTCATTATTGTGACACGGAGACTTTGGGATACTTTTCTTCCTGTTGTATATGAACGCATGATCGTGTGCCTTATTCTGCTAATCTGTTAAACGAGCTGATTGTATTCTTTAGCTCCCCACTTCTCGATTTAGGCACACGGTGGATTCAGTCTTGTATCTTCTCTAATATGGAATATTTATAGAAATCTCAAGGGTATTTTATGTATACAGTATGCTTTCTGCTAATTAAAGGAATAAAAAAAAAACATTATTTAAAAGATATTTTGGTGCTCAGTGCTTTTTGTAGCTTAATACAGACAACCTGGTTGTCTGAATACAAGGACACAATGCCGTTATCACAATCTCTTTCTGTATCTTTTAAACATTTGTATCTGTATTCAAATTGAAACCTGGAGTGGGTGTGGCTTAAATCAGCTTTTTAATGAAAACTTGTCACATTGTCGAATTCCATTTTCATACTTGTTATTTCTGAAAGGTTAACAAACTATTAGCATCATATAAACCTCTGCGATCCTGACCAGGTGGTTACTAAGGACGCACGAACGCTATAAATGCTAATAAACATAGTACCACAAGCTTCATATCTGACCACTAGCTTAATGCAGAAACGAAAGTCTCTCGCCTTTGCCTTTGTCATGACCCACACATGATACATATAAACCAAATAAAAAGAAATAATTCATAAAGCCACGAAGAGTGTGCCTGCTCTTTATATATGTCAGTTCATTCCAAATATTATATTCCAATTTGGTTCATGCTTATCTTACTACTGGGTTACACGGAACTCCTGGATCTCAGGAGACTACGGGCACAAGGCAGGGTACACCCTGGACAGGATTCCAGTCTATCACAGGGCCCAATCACACACACTACGGAGAATTTAGAGATACTAATCAACCTACAATGCATGCCTTTGGACCAGGGAGTACCCGGAGGAAACCCCCGAGGCACGGGGAGAACATGCAAACTCCACACACACATAGCAGAGGCGGGAATCAAACCCCCAACCTTGGAGGTGTGAGGAAAACGTGCTAACCACCAAGCCACCGTGCCCCCCCACAATTTGGTTCAATCTTACAATATTATATACAGTAAATGTTATACAGTACTAAATGGTTTGCATTAAAGCAAGACGTTTTATTCAGCATATGATCTCGCCCGACCGTTGGAACTTGTGTTAAAGACAAGACTGGAAATCACCTCTGATTATCGACAGTGTAGGAGTCATCCGTCCCAAAAGCAAACCAATACTTTCCATTCTAGAGGATTGGCCATGATTGAATAGCAAATCTTTTTTTTTTTTTTTCTTTTTTTTTGTAGTTTGGCCTAAGGCTTTGTTTCAAACGTTCCACTGATTACAAAGCTGAACCGGACAACTTCTGGAAGAGCGTTTTACTATAAACAAAGTCTCATTTGAAATGGATGGATAAAGTTGGATCAAGCTCAGGCTTTATCCTCTCGTACACTGTGTTCCATGTGCGTAAAAGTAAAAGGTGTGTTAGTAAAATGAGGACGTTTGAAATGCCAGCAGGGAGCGAATAGGGTGATCATGGGAAAACCCATGGGCATAATGCCACGGGACTCTCCTGTGTACCACCTGTCTGTCCTACAGACTTTTTCCACTCAGACGTACTTTAAAACAGCCATTGTCATGGTGACAGAAGGCAGGCCTGGGCGGCGCTCTCCTGTTGCCCGCTGCATTCCAAAAATAACGTCTAGTCCAATATTGAATCACGCTTCTTTTTCCGGGTGCTTAGTTTAGCTTTGTGACTAAAAACAGCTTATGTTTCTAAAAGTTGTGTGCTGTACAAGTACCTTCCCTTCTAAGGTTCTCAGATCGCAGAACTTTATTTAACACTTGAACTTCCTCAACCTCAGCTACATCACTCAAGTCTGTATTTGGTCTCAACCAGACGCCTCGTAGTACTTTTACGTAGCTCTATGTTGTTTCACGTAGCACCATGGTCCTGAGAAACGTTGTTTCATTTCAGTCTTAACTGACAATAAAGGCTTCTTGATCAGCAATAAACGACGTGACGACACCAAAGGGTTTATTACATAATCTATGTTTTCTATAATCAGATGTTTGTTCCTAAAGATGAAGGACTGGACCTTATTCGAGCGCCTCGTTGACGGATATCCCGAGCTCGGTCCTGGCAACCCACTGCTTAAGAACAAACGAAATAACAAGACGTGACAAATCTCAGACACGTCCAGAGCTTTCGTTGTCTAGGACTGGAAACTGGGAACGATTGTCTAGAAAGTTCTACAGTACCAAAACTGGGAGGTCTGCTCTCAACGAAGGCTCACTTCTCTTTGAGTGAAAGATGTCTTTCTGAAGCATGCACTTAATATCGATTTCCAATGTTTCGTTCATTATTGTGACACGGAGACTTTGGGATACTTTTCTTCCTGTTGTATATGAACGCATGATCATGCCTTATTTTGCTGTTCTAATTCTTAATCTCCCAACTTCTCGATTTAGGCACACTTGGGAATATTTATAGAAAACTCAAGGGTATTTGATGTATACAGTATGCTTTCTGTATGCGTTAGTGCTTTTGCACTAACGGACTTATTTATCATCATTAAGTAAAATACAATTGTTGTATGCTATTTTATTTTTATTTTATTTTGTATTTGCACTGATCACCTTTTTTAACTACTCTGCATGCCTTAAATTGCCCCCTGGGGATAAATAAAGTTTTTTGAATTAATTGAATTGAAAAGGGTAAGGGGAGCTTAGTGGTTAGCACGTTTGCCTCACACCTCCAGGGTTGGGGTTTCAATTCCCACCTCCGCCGTGTGTGTGGAGTTTGCATGGTCTCCCCGTGTCTCGGGGGTTTCCTCCGGGTACTCCGGTTTCCTCCCCCGGTCCAAAGACATGCATTGTAGGTTGATTGGCATCTCTAAATTGCCCGTAGTGTGTGATTGAATGAGAGTGTGTGTGTGCCCTGCGATGGGTTGGCACTCCGTCCAGGGTGTATCCTGCCTTGATGCCCAATGACGCCTGAGATAGGCACAGGCTCCCCGTGACCCGAGTATAGATCGGCTAAGCGGTAGACAATGAATGAATGAATGAATGAAAAGGGTAATAAAAGCTACTTGACTTGAACTCTCTGGCAAGTTTTCTACCAAATAAGTGACCAAATAAGCCAGCTAACTATCTTTTACACCAAGGAAATCTTTCTCAAATCATAGCTATTGTTTAGACTTAACTATAACAACGCAATAGTATTAATTTTGGGGTTTGTTGCATTCCAGAAAGCTCTGCTAGGACACAGTTCTGCCGTGAGTCAAAATGGCGTCCTTTAAGCAACGATGTTTCATTAAAACAATTGTATGATTTTCCCATAAGATGAAAGATGATGCAAAATAGGAGCAATGAATACAGAAGTTCCTTTTTTAATTAAATAAATGTTTTGGGGTTTTTTTTAAACCAAAGCAGAAAATGCTGCCCTCTGTACAGCATGTGGTCTGCGTTGGCTGTATGATGAATAATTAAAATAAACACACATTTCTACCATATTTCATTTTGTGAAATTTGTATGGAAATAGAGTTGAACTACAGATTTATTGCGAAAATCTGGATTTAAAACTGGAGGGGAAAAAACTAGAAAAAAAAAAAAGTAAAGATTCAGTTTTAAAAGCAGTGCTCTCCAAACGTATTTATGCATTTAGTATTAATTTATAAATTATTATTAATTTATACATTAAATTCTGATGTGAATCTTTTTTTTCTATTATTATTTTTAAGCTTTTAAGCTTTTTTTTCCCCATTTAAAATAAAATGCATGTCTAAGGCAGTTCTGTAATCACAAACTCAATTTCCCAGAATCCTCCACAACAAGACTTAGCCCTTGAGCTGTCACATGACCTGTAACCTCAACGTCTAATCACACACACACCTGTTTCAAATCACTGGTTCACTTCAGCTACACACCGCAGAGCTCGGTCATTTCATTGCAAGCTATCACTCCTAGCTCATCATTAGTGGCATTATTAGCGAGTTTTCTGGTTTATTCATCAAATTTGCTTTGGTTTTATTTGAGACAGTTTGTTGATGTGCTCACCTTTGGGAATTTTCTTACTTAAAAAATTGTTTATATAAAATTGATATATATCACTACTGTGCATTTCACTGAAGGAAACAAAAACGAGTGGAAATGGATCATCTTTGCGCGAGATGACACCCAGGAAAACTCTAAATGTACACGAAACCTTCCTGATTAGCTTTCCGCTTTAATTTATGACCCAAGCTTTACCGAAGTGACCCAAGAGGAAATTATGAGTATGTGTATCCAGCATGCCCAGGTTTACTCGTGTTAATTAGTGTGATTTGGTTTATTTGATTTGTAATGTGTTCATCAGTCTAACGCTAATCATTCTGTCATGCAGCTTAAACCCATCTGCTCTGCTGTCTGGACTGAAAGGACTATCCGATATATGTGCTAGTCGCTCTATAGCTAACCGTTCTAAAGCCTTTCTGTGACCCAAAAAAAAAAAAAGTCGCTCGCACAAATCACGTTTAAACGACACATTAAAAGACACTTTAAAGCAAAAAGTCGTCCAGATGTCATGGAAACATCCGAAACGCAACGCTTTTCCCATATGTTAGCGTCTGCACTCTGTCAGTAAACGTGGAAGGGTTGGAGCGTATGATGAAATGATTTAAGAAAAAAAATGGCTAACACCGAGGGAAGTTTTATACAGTACAGCGCAGTTAGCGTGATTTGTCTTCAGCTAATCTGTTTTTACCAGCTAGGACTTTTAGCTAGCTGTCAAAAACTCCAAATTAAGCTCGAAATCTGGTCACAAGGTGTTGACCGTAGTCTAAAACCATTTCCTCTTTACAAAGCCCATCTTTTTTTCTTCCCCCACATTGTATTTTCACAAAACATTAGCTGCAAACACGCCGGTTGTGTTTTCACCTGCAATATTGATAAGCGCTTGTGTGTGTTTTCCAGCCTGAGTATTTGATTACAGCGAGCTTTTCTCTTAATGGTTTAAAAGCAGCGATGGAGCAGCCATGGTTTGACCGCGCACCATCAGGCGCAGACTGACTGTGGGCCCGCTCAGCGTTAGATATGAGTGCTGGACCACTCGAGAAGCTTTTCAGCTTGTCCACACTCCTCACTTCTTACCTCATTTCCTCTGGGAGAAGCCGGAGTGAAGCCAGTGTCCATCTATTCATTCTAATAAGGCCTGCTTATTGATTACCGGGCAGGGAGGGGGCCGAGCTCGAGTAATGACCCTTTATTCTCTTCTGCCTGTCAATCACGCTGACAAAATACACTCAACAGTTCCTCTAATGGACAGCCAGAGAAACCGAGAGACCTTGCTGGCACCTCAAGATGCTGCTCTTATTTGCTTGCTTTCGACCGCGATTGACCAGAGATTGACTCCATCATTTGGACGAACAACAGTCCGACTTTTTTCTTTTTTTTTTTTAATCCACATTCAGCATGATTGAACCAGAAGGTGGTGCTTGTGGGGCTGTGACTTATATAATATTTGAGAATTTAACACTCATGCTCAAAAAGTTGCCAGATCATGCCACAAGCTAAGATTTTTTTCAGATTTGATCAGAATGAATCAGGAAATGAAAGAAAATAATGAAGGAAACGGTTTTGAAAAACTCTTGTTTATGACATAAATATTGTTAAAATGACGAATAATGGGTGGGACAAACAATAATGATCAGTGATTGGCTGTTAGGAATAACAGTGGTCAGTAATTAGTCAGTGGGAACAACAGTGATCAGTGGTTATTGGGAGCAATTGTGGTCAGTGATTGGCTGTTAGGAATAACAGTGGTCAGTGCGAACAATAGTAATCTTTGCTTATTGGGAGCATTGACGATCAGTGATTGATCGCTGTGACCAGTGATTAGTGATTTGTGATGTTGGAACACAGTGGTGATGACTGGGTGTTGGGAACAACAATGGTCAGTGATTGGTCACTGCAAATAATAGTGATCTGTTATTGGGTCTTGGGAACAATGGTGATCAGGGATTGATCATTCTGAAACACTCAGTGGTCATTGGGAATAACTATGGTCAGTGATTTGGAAGTTATAGTGATCGCTATTTTTTTTTACTGGAAACACTGGTGATCAGAGGGAATGCTAGTGATCAGAGTAATCATTGTGACCATGATCATCCCCATAACTGGGATTCCGGGGAACAATAATGATCTTTCTTTGGGAATGATAATGATCAGGGATTGATCGTTGAGAAACAGTGGCAATTAATCAGTGGACATTGGGAACAATTGTGATCAGTGATTGCTCGGTTTTACACATTGGTGGTAAGTCAAGAGCAACTCATAAGCAGCAGCTAGAATGCGAGCTAGAGAGTCATCTAGAGTGCAGGACAGTCGCTAACATCTGCTAAAAACAAATCAGATTTGTTAGATTTGATGCTAGGCTCTTTTTTGCTTCTTTTTTTTTTGGCAAATCCAGTAACAAAGGAGCTCATTTTAAGTCAATTTACAGTTTCACTAGCACAATTTCATACTTTTAAATTCCTTCAGATTTCTTTTCTTCCTTGCCAGCTATTGGTTTCTGGTAGTCATCCTTTCAGAGCTAATATGGATAAACAAAAAAGGATGGACCTTTTTGTGACACTTAAAAATTCAAAACCACTCCACTGGGCAGCTGTATACACCAATCAGGCATAACATTATGACCACCTGCCTAATATTGTGTTGCTCCCCCTTTTGCTGCCAAAACAGCCCTGACCCGTCATGCACTGTGTATTCTGACAGCTTTCTATCAGAACCAGCATTAACTTCTTCAGCAATTTGAGCAACAGTAGCTCGTCTGTTGGATCGGATCACACGGGCCAGCCTTCGCTCCCCACGTGCATCAATGAGCCTTGGCCGCTCATGACCCTGTCTCCGGTTCACCACTGTTCCTTCCTTGGACCACTTTTGATAGATACTGACCACTGCAGACCGGGAAAACTCCCGGTGGAGATGAGGAGATAATCAGTGATATTCACTTCACCTCTCAGTGCTCATAATGCCTGATGTGTGTAAATTACAGTTAATGAACACAGATTTTTCTATGTTCTTGTCTGAAATATATTATCATTTCTATAGTAAAAGCCCATTTTTAGGAGTCTCCAGTGTCTTTTTTTTTTTATAGCAGTCAGAGATAAAGCTGTTACTTTGTTTTCAGACTTCAAGAAACTAGTGGTGTAACAAGAACCTGAAAAAATAAAAAATAAATGGAAGTGAATTAGATTACATATTCAATTTCAATTCAATTTATTTGCATAGTGCTTTTAACAATGGACATTGCCTCAAAGCAGCTTTACAGAAGTATAGAAACATTTATCCCTAATGAGCAAGGTAGCAAGAAAAAACTCCCAGAGATGATATAAGGAAGAAACCTTGAGAAGAATCAGGCTCAGAAGGAAACCTCATCCTCATTTGGGTGACGCTGGACAATAAAATACTACATATGGTCATACTGTATATGCAGTGGACAGTAAAATGCCACACTGGACATATACTACAACATTAAATGTAACTAAAAATGGATAATGCATTCATTGTCTACCGCTTATCCGATCTATTTTCGGGTCACGGGGAGCCTGTGAATATCTCAGGCGTCATTGGGCACCAAGGCAGGATACACCCTGGACGGAGTGCCAACCCATCGCAGTGCACACACACACACAACAGACAATTTAGAGATGCCAATCAACCTACAAGGCATGTCTTTGGACCGGGGGAGGAAACCGGAGTACCCAGAGGAAACCCCTGAGGCACGTGGAGAACATGCAAACTCCACACACACAGCGGAGGCGGGAATCAAACCCCCAACCCTGGAGGTGTGAGGCAAACGTGCTAACCACCAAGCCACCGTGTCCCCCCATGGGTAATACTTGACAAACTGAAATATAAAAAATGTTGCTGTAGGTTTAAAGGAATAAAACACACGCTGTTATTGGAAAGCAATTACCATTAACGCAGCTTCGTGTCAGGATGCGTCACACCACGCATCATTGTTTATTTTCCAATAATTATTCCTTACACGAGTAATATTAAGAAAAAAACTAATATTAAACATTTAAACAGATAATTTGTCAGTTACTAAACATGCTAAATAACATCCATGTTATTTATGAGATGCTGAAGTTCAGGATTTGTTTGTGTTAAAGCTTTTTCCTCTTATTCATATTTTCTGTTTATTCATATGAAACCTTTTGTGACCCGTTACGATCAGTACACCGTGCTTCACCCGAATTGCGACAAACCTCCAAGGAAGTGTCTCTGCAGTTTGTGGTGCAGTAAACATGGAGGAATTTCCTACTCTGACCGCAGCTCGGACATTCTGCTTCATGAAAATCCCTACAGTTTTTCGTACAGCACGCTGCACATTCATAACAGCGGTTTATTATGTTAACAGAAACTCAGATTCCTATACCGTGTGTGTGTGTGTGTGTGTGTGTGTGTGTGTGTGTGTGTTGGCACCAAAAAAAAAGTACAGGAAAGTTCTGAGCAGGCTGCAAACATGGCAAGGAAAATTATGAGTCATTTTAATATTATAATTAGAATTGAAATGTCAGCGTTGGGAAACATGAAAAATCTATTTTTCTCAAATTCTCAAATTTTTCCCCAAAGTATGATCCAGTGTGTTGAGATGATTAATATGTGAGTGTTACGTGGATATCTGTAGCTTGGTAGCATGGGTATCTGTTTTTTTTTATTTAGCATCCTAATACAGTGGAACCTCGGCAAAGGAATTTAATTAATTCTGGAGGCGAGTTCTTAAGGTGAATTTGTATTGCAAAACAAATTTTCCCATAAGAAATAATGTAAATGCAGATAATCCGTTCCAGCCACCCAAAAATATTAGCAATATTACGAATACGAAGCATATGTAAACTGTATTTCTGCTTACAAAGAACTGACCCAAGCCAGGCATTCCATGTCAAGGGTCCTCACAGGAAGTCGTGCCACCAAGCTTGGGCTAAAAATGGAACAGACCGCCCACGCCACCGATCTGTCAACAAAAAAACGGCCGGAAAATCACCTAGCTTTTGAACTCATGCCGAAGGCAACGTTGGTATCTTTCGAAACTTCGTAAAGTTCGTAAACTCACTTCGCTTGGCTTTCCACTGACGCAAACAGGTTTTGAACAGCTCCCAGGCGTTCGCGCAACTTAGCCAGCTTTCGGTCCGGTTCTTTTGTATGCTGAAAATGCTTCGTATGCCGATGCAAATTTCAATTCTTAAGGCGAAAATTTGTAAAGGAGGGCATTCGTATGCCGAGGTTCCACTTTATCTGTATTTGGATTTAAAACCCAAAGTGGGCATGGCCTAATCTTTTCATTCATTCACTGTTTCTTTCATTCATTCATTGTCTTCCACTTATACGGAGCCGGGTCGTGGGGGCAGCAGTGTAAACAGGGATGTATCCAGGATCTTATCCTTTCAGTCATGACCCAGAGCTCATGACCATAGGTGAGAGTAGGAACGTAGATTGACTGGTAAAAACAGACCGGTACATAGACCGCATTACTGCTGCCGCTGCACCGATCCGGTCTAATCCTTTCAGCAATTCCTCAATCTCAGCTACATCAATCGAGTTCGGAAGTGGTCTCAGCTAATGATGCTAGCTAGTTACATTTTTTTTGTTGTTTGTACCTGCTCGTGTTTTTCTAACAAATTTGATTCTGTTTTCCAAAATATGGGGAAAAAAACCATGTAGCTTCAAACAAATTGAACTCATTGTAACCCTGACCAGGCTGTTACTAAGGATGAATTTGTTGTGTTGTTGAGGATAGTGTGTATATATAGAAAATAGTATCTTTGTTTATATTTGGAGTATTGCATCCATACTAAGCAGTAAAGACAAGCGAGGGTTAAAGGAAGTTACTCAGCAGCAACTGAGCCAAACCGCAAAAGCATCCTGAAATGCGTACCTGCTCTGTTTTCTCTGAGAGACCGAACACACTCCAGCGAACTCTTCTTCATGGCTCCCTTATGTTCAAGAATGCCCAGGTGACGCACATTACAGGCTTTAAAAGCTGCAGCCTGAAAAACAACCAGGAGGAACATTAGGCATCTCGGATATTGATCGGCACATTCTGTCGGGCCAGGCCCGCGGGTCAGCGGTCAAACCATGAGCTCATTTTCATTCTTCTCTTAAAGGAAAAGTCCCTGCTGAAAAACGTTAATTATGTTTAAATTGTAACATTTGTAATAGTTATTATTGGAGTTATTATTATTCAGTCTCTACAGACGTTTTTTGTGATTGTTGTGTCCAAAAATGCACAATTTTCTAGTTTGTTTTTTGTCTTGTATTTTCCAAATTTGTTACAATTTTTGTGCTTTGGCTGAACGATTGTCATGATGACATCACATGAGGCCCAAATGTGCAGAATATCTGAGGTAATTTTTTTAAAAATATCGAGTTAAAAATATGGAGTTTTGTGTTCATTTCTGTGCTCGTGAAATCTTAGAGGGAACTGTTAATCAGTAGTAGTATTAGTATTTATTGTGAAAAGGAAATGTTATTGCTAGCACATTTAGCGTTATAAGGGTAAGGGTTTTATGCTAGCGACTAAAAACAAATAAATAAATAAATACTATATTACTGTTATGTTGATGAGCAATTCATCGCAGGACTCGACAAGATCTAAGATAACCAGCCTGGTTCGCTATTTTTAGCGCTCCAAACTGATAATAAACTAAATCTTTAACATTAGCTCACGTTTTGATTTTAAATATTGACACACAGGTCGCTCAGGCAGCTTTTTTTTTAAGAGTTAGCATGCGGAGGACGTTCAGCGTCGCAGACAGACATGACTTAACGCTATACGGCATGACAACACCACTATTACTTTCACGTGTTTCCGTCTGTCAAAGTCTATAGAACGACTCGGAATGTAAAAAGAGACACGAAGGCGCATTGCTTACTCTTTCTGTTAGGCCAATAAACTGCCTCTGGAGTTTCATATCCTTCTTCTTCTTCTTCTTCTTCTTCTTCTTCTTCATCTTCTTTTGGATGTGGACGTGATCATTCTCTCAGATTCCTCGGTATGAGCGACAGTTGTGTAACACCAGGTCTAGTGTGTAATAATCATGTCTACGTGTTCCACAGATGGCTTTTTTTTTTTCGTGTATGTTTTTGTAATTGAGATCAAAATCAGTGAATCTGAGCAAACGCAGAGATAAGCGAGCAGACAGATGAGAGAAAAACAGAGAAAGACAAGAAGCACATCTGTCAAAAACGTTTAACAATAGACCAAAAAAAAAAGCCTCGCGCATAATTTGCTAAAATACTGAATCTTTCTTTTTCTAAGAACACGTTCCTCATATTTTCAGCACGGCTAACAAGTGACATGAGAAGCTGTTTAGCCAACATGCTGCTGGAAATGTTGCCACACAAAAAGCTGTTTTCTGTGGAAAAAAATTTCTTTCATTACTTTTAAAACTTCTCTGAAAGTCCCTGACTCGAGTTTTCTGAGGTAATATCACCTACGCTAGTCCCTTAAAAAACTCACAAACGTGTTGTCTGTGCTATACTTCAAGCAACAAAGTTAGCAAGCTCTAGATAGATATGTTATCTAGCCAGATTTCTGTCAGAAGTTTGCTGGCTGTGTTAGCTTGCCAGATTTGACTAAGGTTAATGGTTATAAAATGTTGTTCAAAGAATTATTAGCAACAATAGCTAGCTAACTAATTACACTAGCAAATTTTCTGTCCGATATTTGCTAGTTAGGTTAGCTTGCCAGATTACACAATGGTTTTATTGAGTTAGTTAGCTAGTTAGTTAGTTTAGTTATTTGTCTAAGGTTTAATAATAATGAAAGGCATTGCTTCGTGCTTGAGTTGTCTCTGGTCTTTCAAAAATGATTAGCTAAGGAATTTTAGCTAAATAGATGAGCTAGCTTGTTTTTTAGCTAGATATATTAGCATGTTTGGTTTGGGCTTGTTGATTTGAAGTTAAGGCAGAAAAACATCCTTAAAAAAGTAATAATCGTTTGTTTTAATTTTGTAGTTGTTTTAAACCAAATGGGATTGTGTTCTTTGTAGAACGCCAAAATATTTTTTGATTCATTTTGATATAAAGCATATTCATATTCAGCTTGTTACACTACATTTTACATCTAGAAATACTGAACTGTAAGTTCAGTAGCTCAGCTGGTTAAGGCTTTGGATTGTTTGTCCAGATGATCAGGGTTCAAGCCCCAGCATCTCCAAGCTGCCCCTGTTGGGCCCCTGAGCAAGGCCCTTAACCCTCCAGCGATGCTGTATCAAGGCTGACGATGCACTCTGACCCCATCTTCCAAAGCATATATTAGCATGTTTGGTTTGGGCTTGTTGATTTGAAGTTAAGGCAGAAAAACATCCTTAAAAAAGTAATAATCGTTTGTTTTAATTTTGTAGTTGTTTTAAACCAAATGGGATTGTGTTCCCATTGTGGGATTGTGAAGAGAGAATTTCACAGTGCTGTAACGTTAGAAGTTGCTTTCGGCTGCTCCCTGTTCGGGGTCGCCACAGCGGACCAATTGGTCCGCACAACAACTTGGCAAATGTTTTACGCCGGATGCCCTTCCTGACGCAACCCTCCCATTTTTCCAGGCTTGGGACCGGCACTGCATCCAGTGGCTGGGGTTGAGGCATTGGCTGGAATCGAACCCGGGCCTTCCGCATGATAGGCGAGTAACCTACCACTGAGCCACCAATGTGACAATAAAAGTGCCCCCCCCTTCTCTCTTTCTCATTACTTCATCCCCATATGTTACACACTACTCACACATTCTGTCCTGTATACTGTGTATTGTTGCACTGCTATGACACTTTATATCCATCACTAACCTGCCTCATAATCTGTATATTATACCGTGGTCTTAATTTCATTTCTCCCTATAGCATTGTCTGTAAATGACATATATAGTGTCATTATTTTATGTTTGTACTTTTGAGGGTCACCAACAGCTGGAACCAACACTTTCCTTGTTAAACCTGATTCTGGTTCTGGTTCTGATAATAAAAAATGTTTTAAACAAATCCTTGACAAAATTCATGCAAGTCTACGAGGAACAGGAGCAGTGAAGTGACAAACTCCTGAATGACTGCATACTCTCTAGTGGCTAACTGACTTCTGGACAATATGTAGAGGCTTGAAGTGTACACACACACACACACACATTTTCTCTCTCTCTCTCTCTCTCTCTCTCTCTCTCTCTCTCTCTCTCTCATGACTGAAGTGTGATCCAGGCCACAATGAGCCTCGCAGATGGAGTATGTGCTCGTAGTAATCACTGTGTGAATCAGTGTGGAGCTATGATAAAGGCTGACAGACAGACAGACAAATGGAATCTCCACATAGATGCAGCAGTAGACATGACTCCATCAGCCGGAGGAAATACCCCGAGGTCGTAATCACTGGAGAAAGAGAAAAAATGTGTTGAATTACAGAATATAATGATGCCTCTGAGCCAAAATGTGAACCGTCAAGTTTATGGCAAGACCTCCAAATATCATGACAAATGGATCTCACATAGACGCTCGCTCACACACACACATACACACATGCTGTGTGAGAGAGAGAGAGAGAGAGAGAGAGAGAGAGAGAGAGAGAGAGAGGAATGTCCATGTTCTTTCCACAACTGGAAAAAAAAGGAATAATAATTTAAGTGATATGCAAATCTGAGCTCAGCTATTATTATTATTATTATTATTATTATTATTATTATTAATATAATAATAATAATAATAATAATAATAATAATAATAATAATAATAATAATAATATTTATTATTATATTTATTATTTATAAGAATCAAGTAGACTTTGAGATTTTTATTTATTTACTTTTTTTATCAAATAAAAAACTGAGTCGAAACCGAGGTGCAGTGTGTAGATTGTAAGTCTGAGGCGCCCTCTTGTGGGCATTTCGTGTAAATGCACATATCCTTATTAAAGAAGTCCACTTTCAGAGCAAAAATTTACAAATAATTTAGTCACTCCGCTCCGAAGTTGTGGTAAAAATGTGGTAAATTATTTGTCATTTTTTTTACTCTGGAAGTGAATTTCTCCTTTAAGTTTATTTATTTATTTATTATTTCCAAAGAAAGTCGAGATATCAGTACATCGAAATGCTTTTGCAACAAATTAAAAGGTCACAATGGAGTACAATAAGGTTATTATAAACAATTCAGTGTGAAAAGCAGAAGAGAATAAGAAATCAAAGTTTTTGAGCATACTTTGGTGTATTCTTTTTTGCAGTTTAACTTGATACTGTTCATTCGTCACTCTAGTAGATCATTGTTTTTTGCATGAGACCGTGCCAATAAGTTTATTTATTTATGTATTTATTTCTTTGTATTTTTTATAAGGTACAATTGCACTTTGTGCACATTGTGTGTTTGACTCTCAGTTGTGTGTATGAGGTGCCATAAGAGAGAAGATCCCCCCCTACTGCTTCTTGAAGATGTACCGAAGTTAATTATTAGGATAAATAAATAATATCTTTAATAAAATGCAGGGACAGTAACGTTAATATAGAGATGCTTGCTGTATGCGTATACACCGATCAGCCATAACATTGTGAGCAGTGACAGGTGACGTGAATAAGACTGATGATCTCCTCATCTTGGCACCTGTTAGTGGGTGGGATATATTAGGCAGCAAGTGAACATTTTGTCCTCAAAGTTGATGTGTTAGAAGCAGGAAAAATGGACAAGCGTAAGAATTTGAGCGAGTTTGACGAAGGGCCATATTGTGATGGCTAGACAACTGGATCAGAGCATCTCCAAAACTGCAGCTCTTGTGGGGTGTTCCCGGTCTGCAGTGGTCAGTATCTCTCAAAAGTGGTCCAAGAAAGGAACAGAGGTGAACCGGCGACAGGGTCATGGGCGGCCAAGGCTCACTGATGCACGTGGAGAGCGAAGGCTGGCCCGTGTGATCCGATCCACATGCAGGCCCAACCTCACAACTTACAGAATGTAAAGGATCTGCTGCTACCATCTTGGTGTAAGATACCACAGCACACCTTCAGGCACTAAGTGGAGTCCATGCCTCGACCTATCAGGGCTGTTTTGGCAGCAAAAAGGGGACCAACACAATATTAGTCAGGTGGTCATAATGTTATACCTGATAACTTTGGAAATAGTTGCAGTTCCGGACATCGCCCTCTAGATGGCGGTGTTACAACCATCCTGTTTACACGTTACCAAAACTGTGGCGAAGAAGAAAACCGTGAAACTAAATCTGAATCCAAAATCGCTATTTATCGCACTACATAGTGTGTGATGCACTACGTCTAACGCACCCTAACTAGTGCTCTTGTACAGGGAACGCGTAGTAATTTGGGACGCACCAAAGGTCTTATCTTGAGACCATCTCTGCCAATGTATTAGCTAGCTTTCGTTGCCTTCCTTTAGCTTTAGCCAAGTTAAAACCTGCTCGGTACAGCTCGGTTGTTTAGGGTTTGCTGTTGAAGTAAATATTTCGCGAATAATTTTAACTAGCCATGTTTACAGATATTTCTATTTTTTCGCACCGTTTGTAATTAAAGGAGGCTCAAGGGATTAGCGGATCAGAAGAAACGGTTGTAGGTAAGCCTACGAGCTAATTAGCTTCGCCTAGCTTAGCTTAATTTGGTTCAATTAGCGTTAATTCTTTGTGACACTAAAAACACGCCTGTTTTATTTATCGAGCTCTAGCTAGGAAACGTATTTTTGTTGTTAGTTACTCGGCTAACTAGCAGTGCTTAGCTTGCTAGCTGTGCCACATCTACCTGTTTTACATTCCCCAGTAAAAAATAAGTCAAATAAAGAGTTACAATAAATAAATACATTTCATTACACATTATCGCTAATTTTCTAGCCTAATAGAAATATAGAGTGCTATTTTGTGAGTTTTATTTTAGACACGTTGCATTCTGTAAACTATCAAAACCTCAGGTAACTTTAACTAAGTTA
The DNA here is from genome assembly GCA_033459395.1 of Hemibagrus guttatus. NCBI lineage: Eukaryota > Metazoa > Chordata > Actinopteri > Siluriformes > Bagridae > Hemibagrus > Hemibagrus guttatus. The sequence goes on along the minus strand of JAUCMX010000022.1, from coordinate 16,967,213 downwards.
ATCTTCATATGCAGCCATGATTAAAGAAAACAAATTTACCTTTAAATGTGTTTAATGATTCAATATAAGTGGTGTGTTTGCTTAGGGAAGTTACGGGTTGTGTGTCCTGCTCTGACGTCACGGGGTCTGACTCCAGTGACACTTAATGATAGGACAAATCCTCTTTATCTCCTTATTAGAAAGAAAGAAATGCTGTGTCCGAGTTCACTAATTATTCTATGGTCTTAAAATTGTGTGGGGTTTTTTTTTTGCGAAGAAAAAGTGCACACGTTTGTGTACAGGGACGTGTTAACACGTAACAAGACATTGTTGCTGCCTAAGAAGATGAAGATGGTACTCTAATTCATATAATTATTAATCATACATGACAATAATAAAATATAATTCAGTGTTTAAGCCGTATCGCCGATGTTGGACTCATCCACCGTGAATTTGGCAAACTAAACCATCAACTTCAACGCAGACTGAATTCTGGGTAGTTGAAAAAGTGCCCAAGGATGCACGCTCCGAAGATCTACCAGAGATCTGAGATAATCTGAGATGTTTGGGACCCACTAAATCAAATCTCAGCTACTATTTAGGAGGAGTGACTGGAGACGCAACTCATTTCTTTTTCTCGCTCACCATTTTCCAGCGATGTCATATTACCGAGAAGTCTTCTGTAGAGTAGTGGATAACGTTCGAGAATGCAGCGCAGTCATACTGCACGAGGTCGTTTAGATCCGAATGGTTCGTTGTAACCGTGCGTTACAAAAGTCACATCATGGACAAATGAATTGTTAGAAGTGACCTAGGTGAAGCTCTATACACTACTAGTCATCAAACTTAAAGTATCTGTTCATCTTTACGGGTTGTCATTGTGATGCATTTGTGGAGGAAGTTTATCACAGGAAGTGGTTTTGTTATTATACACCGATCAGGCATAACATTATGACCACCTGCCTAATATTGTGTTGCTCCCCCTTTTGCTGCCAAAACAGCCCTGACCCGTCATGCACTGTGTATTCTGACACCTTTCTATCAGAACCAGCATTAACTTCTTCAGCAATTTGAGCAACAGTAGCTCGTCTGTTGGATCGGATCACACAGGCCAGCCTTCACGCCTCACGTGTATCAATGAGCCTCGGCCGCCCATGACCCTGTCTCCGGTTCACCACTGCTACTTCCTTGGGCCACTTTTGATAGATACTGACCACTGCAGACCGGAAACACTCCACAAGAGCTGCAGTTTTGGAGATGCTCTGATCCAGTGGTCTAGCCATCACAATTTGGCCCTTCATCAAACTCGCTCAAATCCTTACATTTGTCCATTTTTCCTGCTTCTAACACATCAACTTTGAGGACAAAACGTTCACTTGCTGCCTAATATATCCCACCCACTAACAGGTGCCATGATGAGGATATCATCAGTCTTATTCACTTCACCTCTCACTGCTCATAATGTTATGCCTGATTGGTGTGAATATGTGGAGCAGTGACCTGTGTTTTACTTGTAATTTTTTGTTTTTCTCAACAGTGGTAAACCTGAACATATCATATGTGTCACCTGGAAGGCTGCGATAATGGCAGATGACAAAGATGTACTTCGAGATGTGTGGTTCGGCCGGATACCGGCATGCTTCATGCTTTATCCCGATGAAGTCACGGAGAGAGAAGCAGAACCGTTTTATGTGAGAATCACAAGCACTGTGTATTAGTCTGGGATTGGGATTGGTACATTATTAGTCATGAATATTTTCAAGCTAGCATTATAATTTTCTATACTCCTTCCTGCAGCTTCTCCTTCCGAGGGTCAGTTATCTGACGCTAGTGACCGACAAGGTCAAGAAGCACTTTCTGAAAGTCGTAAAAGCTGAAGATGTAGAAGAAATGTGGTTTGAATATGAAGGCACACCTCTGAAATGGTAGGAAATCAGAATTTCTAATTGTCTGCATGTGATGTGCTTTATTTGTTTAGATGAGTCTCAAAAAAGTATTGAAGTCAGTTATTCAAATATAGTTTTATAATGAACACTTACACATGTGCTCCACAAGGGGGCAGCAGAGACAAGAGTTTGTAATATTAAAGTAATGATTCCTGTTACACTTCAGTCATATTATTTCTATTTTGATTCCCTTCGTTTGGGGATTTGTTTGTGTTTTGCAGGCACTATCCAATCGGAGTGTTATTTGATCTCCATGCTTCAAATACGGCTCTCCCCTGGAGCATCACTGTGCACTTTAAGGTATGCGGTTTGCTCACACTAGCTTGCTTTTTTTTAACACAGTTACCACATAATTAACATCTGATCATTATGGCGCGCATTACAGCATTTTCCTGATCGAGACTTACTCCACTGCTCCTCGAACGCGGTCATAGAAGCTCATTTTATGTCCACCATTAAAGAAGCAGACGCATTTAAGCACAAGTGCCAGGTCATCAACGACATGCAGAAAAAAGATCACAAGCAGCTGTGGATGGGCCTGCAGAATGGTGAGTTATGTAACTTTCGTAGTGATGTCAGTCACGTTGGCTCTGTTAAGGTGTAGAGCATAAATTTGTGTATTAAAAAGGGACAAACAATGAAAGAGAATGCCGAAACTCCAAACTGAGACTAGCAGAGCTAAAGCAAAACACTTGGGGGAGAACAGAAACGGCTCGCAATCTAATTTAAGATGAAAATGCTCACTGCAGAAAGTGAAAAGGGCTGAATAGAGTTTCAGGGTACAACTGTCTCGCTGTTGGTTAGCTAGGAAGCCTGTCATAAACAACCCGACCTTGCATGCCTCCATAGAACAGGAAGAATAGATAGGGAGGGAAACCAGCACAGGAAAAGGAGTGAAAGTCACAGTAGCAGGCCTGGGATTGTAACTCAATTCACCGCCTGAGACTCGTCTCCGTTATTTCCTGCATTCGCCAGCTGCAGTCCAACAAAATCGTCCAAAATAACAACACGCTGCCGCTGATTTCCCGCATGACCCAGATTTATATCTCTACATTATTTTGAGTGTTGAGCACTCAATTCTGATTGGTCAGTAGGTGTTTGTTTCATTTTTTTTTTTTCTTTTTTTGAATAGATCTGACAAGAGTCTAGAATATTCATATATTATAATAATTTTTTATAGTAACACTTTGACAGAGAATTGTATGTTGGACACATCACGTTAACAGGTTTACAAAAGGGTCTGAGCTGTGATTTGGTGGAAAGACTTTTATTTAGTATTTATTGAAGTGGACTTCATTTATAGCGTTTATGGACTTTTGTATGGAATCTCCAAAAAAGTAAAAGTTTCATGGACTTACTTTTGCTTGTTTTTTCCCCCTATTAATGTTAAGAGACGTACACTGTTTCTATAAGGACTTAATCATATAAGCGATCATTTGCTTTGTGGATATTTAAGCGTACCTATAAATAGATAAAAAGCATCATGTCTTTCGTTAATAAGAAATGCTGTACTCATTAGCAAATGGCCGTGATATAAGAGAAATAACATGCCACACTGGCAGGACACACTGTTATTGGGAAATAATAAACTTTACAAACTTTAGTGGGATGTGACTTTAGTGGTTAAGTTGTTGGACTACTGATCAGAAGGTTGTGAGTTCAAATCCCAGGTCCACCAAGCTTACATTTGGAAATGGAGATGTAGCAACAGTGAATTAGAGGAAACATCAGTTATGAACATCCACATCGCACTTGGATGTGAGAGAATCAATGTGTTTCTGCTGTTTAGAACATCCAAATGAACAGAAATGCAGAAATCCTTTAACCTGTGAATTTAGAGATTGCTATTTTTGTAGTTTAAGTTTCGTAAATACATATGGTTGCTGTTTTCTACAGATAAATTTGACCAGTTCTGGGCCATGAACCGCAAGCTGATGGAATATCCAACCGAGGAAGGCGGCTTTCGCTACGTTCCTTTCAGGATATACCAGGTAATTTTTCCCATGTACTGAAGAGAAGTTTGTAACCACCCTGACACACTGGATTTGCATCCTGCAGTATACACTTTGCCAGTAGATGGAGCTGTCGTCTGTGTTTTTGCAGTTTGTTTTGAAGGGGAAAAGAAAAAACTTGTAGTATTTATCGAATAGGGAATCATCACTGATGGAATTATTTGGGCCTGGAATAGACTTCTCTGTCTAGAAAGCTGGTGTTTGATTTAAGACATCTGGTGCATGTTTATTCTTTAGTTTTCCTCTTCTGGCTTCAGGAGTCCCTGGAGACGATGCTAAATGATTGAAGAAGGAATTGCAAACCGCCCTCTCATAATATTGGAAAACCTTTAAACTAGACTCGTATTACACTTGTTTATTTCTTAATTTGTATTTGCTTTGAGCGTAGATCCAGGTGGAGTAGGCCAAGAGTTTCAGGGTTAAAAATACTTTCTAAAGTGATGTTTTATTACAGTTGCGAAGTGCACAGCAACATTTTCATAAGGTTTATAAATCTTCTGATTCAACCGTCTGTGTTTATATAAGCAAATATGTTGACTTGTATGCCTTTTAGATTTTGACACCATTGTTTCTAAGAAGCTGACTTCACTGAAGTTACTGGTCATCACAGAAAGCATGAATAATATATTATTCATAAAGATTCCTAGCAAAAAGAATGCATTTGATATAAATAAAGACCAAAAGCTACAAATATATTTGTAGCTTACGTGGAGATGGTGCTCCTTATGTTTCACTAATTTAAATGTCTTGCCAATTTACCCGTAATCCTCCACACTGTTACCATGCCAACTGTCATGCTTAACTCATTTGTTTACCTTTCTTGTCAAGGTACCACGCGAGCTATATATATATATATATATATATATATATATATATATATATATATATATATATATATATATATATATATATATAAATTGATTGGTTACATGCTGTCGTGCAGACGTCCTGATTAACTCAGGAATTCATGTCTCTACCAGCACAAAAATGTCCGATTAAAGTCTAATAGTGGCTGTCTGCCAACCAAAATTTGTTACTCTTGGCAGGTTTAAACAAGGCAACATCTCACTTTTAGTCTGCCATCTTCTCAGGAGAAACTGCCTCCAAATGGCTTCCTGTTTGCAACCTACGTAGGATAGAATGTTAGAGCCGGACATCCTAAAGAGTGCCTTCATGCACTGTGTAGAAATACATTTGAGATTCAGCCACAGGTTCCCAGAGATGCACTGTACTGTACTGATGTACATACTTAATTGTCGAGACAGGTTTTTGACTTCGCCACTCTACTGAGTCGGACCTAATTTGCATAAAATTAAGAGGATCTCAATTCAAATGTTGCTTGTTAATCTATGGCCTTGTTGCTTGCTGCTGTTTCTAGTATTAAGGCACACTTGCAAACTGTCCTTTAAAACGATTATAAACAACAGTAATCGTTGTGATTCATCATAATAGATTTATACTACGTTATAATTGCTGTTAATTAAGCTTATGATTATTTCCTCGGTTTATCTCAGTTGGTGGCACTACATCGATCCAAATCAATCTGGAAAAAAAACAATTTTAATTTAAAAAAATAAAGATTTGGAGGAAATATACACTATGTTGCCAAATGTTTTGGGACACACTTCCGAATCATTGTATTCAGGGGTTGGGCTCGGCCCCTTAGTTCCAGCGAAAGGGACTCTTGATGCGTCAGCATACCAAGACATTTTGGACAATTTCATTCTCCCAACTTTGTGGGAACAGTTTGGGGATGAGCCCTTCCTGTTCCAACATGACTGCACACCAGTGCACAAAGCAAGGTCCATAAAGACATGGATGAGAGAGTTTGGTGTGGAGGAACTTGACTGGCCTGCACAGAGTCCTGACCTCAACCTGATAGAACACCTTTGGGATGAATTAGAGCAGAGACTGCGAGCCAGGCCTTCTTGTCTAACATCAGTACCTGACCTCACAAATGTGCTTCTAGAGGAACGGTCAAAAATTCCCATAAACACACTCCTAAACCTTATGGAAAGCCTTCCCAGAAGAGTTGAAGCTGGTATAGCTCAAAGGGCGGCTCAACTCCATGTTACATTCATGTGCATGTAAAGGCAGACGTCCTAAAACTTTTGGCAATATAGCGTAAGTAAAATATGACTAATCAGTATTAATAATTAATATTTTCTGTTATTTGCATATTTTTTTATAACTTAATTGCTTAAAAGTATTTGCTGCCGGTTCATTTATCCTGACCTTTCAACATGCAGATTTTTTCCGAGATGTCACGTGAGATCAGGTGACCTGAAATGGCTTACAGTTCTGAATCAAGGTCCATTTCTTATACTGAGGCAAAAGTGTGCGTGCAGGCTTCTGTGTGTAAATAAATTGTTTTGTGCATCAAAATGCAGTGTGCATTTTAAAAATGCTTATTAGCTAATTATAAGCATCTTGAAATTTTCTTTGTTTAGTACAATCTGGGATCACATGTACTATAAACACATGACCACAATGTAAAGTAAATTTCTACATTTGGATTTTCAAGCAAAAAGCTGAATCTTTACCAGGGAGCAAAAGGTCAGTTTGAAGCGTACCCTTGATGGCACTCTGTGCTCGGATAAAGACTAACGATGCTTCGTTGCACATGTGGTCTTCTGCCAGCTTATGTGTCTGGGAACTGAAAAGAAAGTGTCTGCACACACAGTATCACACTTCTCATCAGTATTAATAGGCCTCTATGCCGGTATCGTGCTTAATAATTGATTGTGGCCTTTTAAAAATGCATCAAAGTAGCTGTCACTTATCGCACTCTCTCCGCTCCGGCCCTACAGTTCATCTCACGCAAGCTGCCGCTAACTCGCATGGTGAGTCAGGTTTTCTGGTAAGGCGATCGCTCAACGACGCATCCTAAGCCACCTTCTCTTCCTGGAGCTCGGGGATTTTAGTTACAGCTGCAACACCTGAGCCATCCATGTCGCCGGTTTCCTTTTCACACTATTTCACACCGTTGGCTTGTATTGTTAGTCAGCCTGCTGTTTGACATTGTTGGTCGCTGACTCCATGTGAAACCGGCGAGGAAAAACTGAACCTCGTCCAGCACTCGACACCTCAGAGTTCAAAAGGCAAGGCCTTGCACGGAAGGAGCGTTGTTATTTCCAAGCAGGCTTTCTTAATTCAGGTTCAAATGCACCAAGTTGTTTCTAATGCAAATAAACACAGACTGTAATTTAAGACAGCTGTCAAAGTTCAGTTTTATAATTAGTCTCTCTAACTGAAAAACTAATCTACATGGAAATGTATCCTTTACCCTCCTGTGTATGCAAATCTTTCTTCTAGCGATCATACAAATTTTTATAACTGATGTAAAATCTTTTTACTCAGGCTTTTGAAGAGCTCAGTTTATGCCTCGGTTCAGTATTCATTTTTGCATTTCTGTCCTAATATTTATTTATGTACCATAACTACACTTCACTCAGAATCTGTTTCATTGAATGTTTTTGGATATTGTCGTTGTTGCTATATGTTTGGGTTTGTTTGTTTTTGGTTTTTGGTTTTTTTTTTTTTTTTTTAAAAAAGGACTTTTCCTTTGTGGATCCCTCTGTGGATTTGGTTACAACACAGGATGAATCCGGTTCTCACAAATATTGCTAGACACTGTTTAGTCATTGCACAGTACAAGCATGAAACTGGATAACGCATGCCCAATCACGATGATGTGGGGATCCCCGGCTTCCCGCTCAGCCTGCAGCCGGGGGCGGATCTGGCACATCTGTACGATTACAAATCCTCGAATAGTTAATCATTTTCTCCTATGACTTGCCCGATAATGGGGAACAAGGAGCGCAGCTGTGAAATGGATTTACTGAACGCTTTTGCATCAGAGCTGACTGAATGTCCCCTAAAGCTGATATCATCAAATTTCTGGCGAATCATGTTCTGCCTCTGATCAGGGTACTAGTGGTAGTGAACTACAGATATCTATCCAATCAGGATAAAGAGGTTTCTTTACTGTACTGTACAGTCAGTCATGTTGCTTCTCTCCAGGCTATAAGATTCTGGAGTCTGCAAAATGATTGCTTTGCTTTGAAGGGAATGGCTGATAACGGCGTTGCATTTCAAAACATATAGGGTTTATTAACTTGCACCAAAAACTCTGACTACCTTTACGTCTCTTGCGGTCATTCTGACGTTTAGAGCATGAGGATTATTCTGTCATTCTGCGGAAATGATCATGACTGTGTTCTGCTTTCTTCACAGTGAGACCGATTTGTAATATGGAATTCATTTCTACATTAATTTTTGAAAGTGTCATGTGAACAAGAAGAGTATTTCAGAATTACAAACACAATTGAATACAAATGTGCAAACTCTGGGCTGTTACATGAGGTATTGATTAACACACAGAGCCCATGTTAGAGCTTAACGACACACTAGTTTTGGCCATCGTAAAAGTTTTTTTAATTGATTTCTTGAAATTTTTTTGTCAATTTGTTCTTGAAGAGGAAACGGTGTCAGAAATGACACTTTCAGATTTGTCCCGGTTTCCTGTTTATTTCTAATAAGATATAGGAGAGTATTAAAATCTTTTAGACTGTATAGAATTGATGGAAGAACTTGCACATCACTATTGACTATTTGTGTCTCTTCTGTAGACGCTGAATGACAGGCCGTTCATCCAGAAGCTGTTCCGGCCTGTTTCTCCCGAAGGCCACGCTCTCACTCTAGGAGATCTGCTCAAAGAGGTGGTCCCTGCTGCCATATGTCAGGATGGTAAGTCATCACAGATCTTTAGAAAACACACACACACACACAAACGTTGATGTTTGATGGTAAACGGTCTATTTTCTAAGATGTTTTGTTTGACAAGAAGTTCAAAGAAACGCCATAAAGCATCATCCTTTTTATTGTGCAGCAGCCCTTCTCAGATTTAATCCGAAGATTATAGATATGCGTGACAGAGAGTGAGTGAAGAAGAAAACAGAAAAAATAAGAACGAGTACAAGAGGTATGAATAAGGGTCAGAGCCAAAACAGGAGCTGTGTGGCTTTCTCCTCAGAGGAAGTCAGATGTGTTCCACCATGCAGGCTGTCCAATCTGCGGGTACTGTGTTCCTCACTGCTATTGTCCTCTTATCTGAAATGGCAGATGAAAGTAAAGGGACCACTACACACACACACACACACACACCCACACACACACACACACACACATACACACACCCACACCCACTAAGAGGCAGACAAAAACACATATGCGCTCTCCATTTCTTCTAGCAGTGGTATTACAGTGAAAGTGCCTTTGCTTTTGTTTGGGTTCCTTCACTTCCATATGGAGGAGATGGAGGACGCAGATAAATGATGTGTTTAGATCAGGGTGGAAAAAAGAGTTCTGGCTCATACACTCTTTACAAATACAGGATAATCTGTGACTCCCGTGTCTAATGGATGTAACTTTTGAGGAGTAATGCTGTATTTTCTGGTGATAAGTGGTCGACCAATCCCTTCCCGTACATTTTTATTTATATATATATATATATATATATATATATATATATATATATATATATATATATATATATATATATATATATATATATATATAAAAGCTCATGGAACAGCTTTGATGTCAGCAAAACCTCAAGGATGACTTAGTACAACACGCTGGGCTAATTTAGCCGGGGATTCCCACGAAGAAAACAGCAAGACGGGGCCAAGAATGCTGTTCACCCACCAATGCTAAGATCAACAATTGCTGTTAATTAGCATCTGGCCTCAGACACAAAAGAGCACTCTATTCATTTAGCTGTAAGCAGTTTCAAGTGGATGAGCAGAGACATGCAGCCGAGTGCACCATCTCCTACGCCTTTCAGCATGTGAGACTTCAAAACGTCAACAAGCCGGTCTTTGAGAATTGAGAAATCCCCACGCTTTATAAGTCTGTCGGAACAGTGAAAGATTTTTTTTTTGGTTTGTTTTATTTTTAAATATCTTTAACCATGGTCTAAGAAACTGAGCAATGGTGGTATTATTTCAAATAAATGATTTGCTCAGAAAAGCCCCCGCCCATCGAACCTTCACATCAGCCTACACTGTTAGTGGGGAAACCTACAGCTGGCCCACCCACCTCTCTACAGTCTGTATCACTACTGAGCTGTCGATCTTCACAGCACACTAAGAGCGTGCTCTCTTTCAGAGCTCTCGGGCTGAGTGTGTGTGACAGAGATGGGGCATTCCAGTTCGCCACACGGAGTATTTTGCTGATCGTCTCAGACCATAGCAGTGGAAAAGGGTCACTCTTAGAACAGCATTACGGCTTGGAATAAACAAGTCAGATTTATTCAGAAGTGTTGTGGTTTCATAGCGTCTCACCATAGATGCCGTGTTCATGCTGGTCGCGTACAGCTCATACAGCTTGACCTCTCAGGCCGTGTAAATGGGCAGAAAATGAGGAGTTGTGGTTTGAACAAATAATAATGAACAAAGTGTTAGCCATGCTTGAGCAGGAACATTGTAATGTTTGGCCTCTCAGCTCTGCAGCACTCCACCGCAGTGTGCTGTATGTATCGACCTCAAGGCACAGCTAGAGAAAGCAGTGAAACTTTCTGCTTTTCTGAGGCCTTTTTTTTTCCTTGGCGTTTATGATTAGCGTCTGGATTCAATCAATGATTGTCTGTTGAATGAAGAGTGAATTGTTCTGCCTTAGCAAAAGTTTGAAGTGACAGTTTATATGAATACTTGTATTTTTATTGCATGTATTTTTTAAATATATTTTATTTGAATTTTTATTGCTCTTTATCCTATTATAAATTATTGTGTCTGAAGTATTGCTAGATGTTTTAATCTTTATCACATATGTGAGAATCCATATAGGCCATAATATAATTTCACCAACTAGTTTTCTTTGTAAACCTCCAGCTTATTTATTTATTAAAATTTTATTTATTTATTTATTTATTTTTTTTTTTTTTTAGATAAGTAATTTGGCAGTACAGTTTTGTGTGCTCTTGCACTATCCTTGTAAAAATGAAATTAAATGCTAGAGGAAAAAAAAACACAGAACATAAAGAGGTGAAAAGATTCAACTTGACAATAAAAGCAAAGAATAAATAGGTGTAACTACTTTATGGCAATGATCATTAGAAAGTCAATAATAGTCCTGTCACAATATTTACAGTTTTTTTTGGCCATGTGGAACCTTTTTCCAGTCCTGGTTTCAGTCATCAAAAGTGCTACTTAAAAAATAAATAAATAAAAAATAATTTATATAAAATTTTTTTATATATATATATATATATATATATATATATATATATATATATATATATTCTTTTTATTTATTTATTTATTTCTACAAATTAATTAATTTTTTTCCCTCTCCATTGTTTGTCTATTTACTTTTCACACCTTCCTCCCCGGATCTTTTTTTCCTTTGTTGTTAAGTCTGTTAATTGCCAAGAAAACCAACCCTTAGCACTGTATCTTTGCCTTTTAGCACTCATTTCATTTCAATGAGTAGTTGTGCTACTCATCTTAGCAATCTATAGGTCCAGGAGAAGGTGATGGGTGTGGCCAAGCAGAAGATATGTCAGCAGTTTTACTGCAATCAGTTTTACTGATTAACCAAGCAGGTGGGCGGAAGCTCAAAATGACAAAATGCTCCATTGAATACTCATATTGTTTACACGTCAAAAAAGTAAGCTTTCAGCTTTTTGTGGCCTCATTCGTGATGGTATTGAAGCAGACTCCATGTCTACTGGTTTGGCACAATCTGTAGTTTTGAATAGACGACTGTTCTCTAGACGTAAACCCATCTCATATTCGGAGACAAAATGACTGTTTACTCCAAAAAGGCCATGTTCTCCCAGCAAAACGCTGAAGGAATAACCGTGACGTACTCCCTTCCAAATTATCTGCTTTTGTGTTGCCAGTTCATCTCTGTACTGTGTACTCCATGACTTCAGGTTTCAGTTCTGTTATGCCTCTTCTGCTTGTAAGCAAGAAAACTTCGATAAACAAGTAGTAAGGCTGTTCAGTAGAACCGGAGGTGTTCGTGCTTGTCAGTGCATTCCAGGTATAGGCCTCAAAGAAGATGATCATTCCATCATTTCATTTAAGCTGTAATTCTATTGAAAGCTTACTCATGGAGGGAGGGCCGTGTCATTCACGCCAGGTGTAAGCACATTGTCTGCTCTAGTGTGATGCTGTGACCATTGTCCTCCGTGTGTACAGTCAACGGGCCGCCGATGCCACATCCCTTCCCCGCTGGTTTTTACGGTTTCCTGTTTTGCCGATGTCAGCACTCACTTGCTGCGTAAACGAAGTCAACAGGTGTTGTGAAATCTCAAACCTTTAACCGCCTGCGCAGCATGATGGTTTTGAATACTGAGAAATTTTTACCCACTCTGGTTTTGCATGTACCAATAGACCGATTTTGTTTGGGTTCAATGTTACCGGTTTCAAAATGTATAGAAATGAAACTAGTGGGTAGAAAAAAAGGCTCTGATGACTTTGACATATGATGACTTTGATAATTAGCACCGACCTGGTTGTCTTCAGACTACGTGCTATATAGTTTCATGCAGAAAAATCACACCAGAAATAATAATCGTTCACTCCTACCATGAGCCCGTTTCTTTTCAGACCGAGTACATGTTTTTTGGAACGCTGCAAGACCGATGCCGAAATGAGTAATCTACTAGTATTAATCAATCAGAGAGATTATAAAAGCTCTTTTTATTTTTTTTTCCGGTTTACATATTGACCATGAAAAGCGCTGGTTGATTTTAAACGGTTTTGTTTCTTCATGAGTAAATGAGCACAGCATTGGACCAATACATGTTGTTAGTAACGGTCTTGATGCATCCTTTTTCGGTGGAACAGCATCATAAAAATCTGGGCACACGGTAGCGCTGTCTCCTATTCAATTATGAGTTCAGGTTACTGTCTGGGGTTCGGGGTGCTCTCTGTGCATGTTCCCTCATGTTCTCTGTGGTTTCTACCATCTCCTGAAAACCTGTCAGTAGGTGATTTGGTTACACCGAATTGCCCACTGTGCGTCACTGCGTGTATATGGTTCCCTCGCCGAACTGGCATCCCGTCGCGCCCACGGATACATTCGGAATCCACCACGACCCGGATCAGGAGAAGCAATAGCTGAATATGAACGAATCATTTGCTGCCAATATCGACAATATTGATGCAAATAAACACCAAAAACCCTGATGAGGTGAGAGACGGAGGGAATTTGACGGCGACTTTAAATCACAGTTTGGTTTCACATTTACAAAGATCAGTCATTTTAAACACTTTTATTTCACCTTGGAACTCTGTCCAGGTTTCACACTGTCGATGAAATTCGCCAATGCAAGTCCACTGTTAAAAATGTAAAATGGTCCATGAAGAAAACGTGGATGGATGTGCTGTGTGTCGGTGTGGGTGTCTGTGCTCACTTTAGGATCCACTGTATGACAGTGTTATTTCTTTACTCTCAGTGAATTCCCCCTTTATGTCATACTGAGAGTGATTGAGGGGAAGGCACCCACCATCCGAAAGAGAAAATATAAGAGTTAACTAAAAGAGAAAAGCTGTTACACCGCCCTTCAACTTTTACTCTCAGTTTTCAGGTATTGTTTGACGATTGCGGAACATCATGCGACTCTTCCCGTTACTTTCTCTGTCTGAAAAGGAATCTGTTTGGAATCAGTTATTGAACAGATCCAGCTCATTTGAGATCGATTATTCGACTTGTCATAAATTAATTTTTTCCCACTCTCTGATAACGTATAGATAAGGTTGTCGTGAATAGTTTTGCTTTGGCTGTTTTGTTGATTTACTTCCACTTAACCTTTCTGTCTCAGTGTTAGGCCGCATTTAACGGCCAAACCGCCCTTATAACGGTTATCTTGTTATGATGTGTACATGTATTTTAGTTTTGGGATTAAAACAGTCAGGCTGTTAGTCATAATAAGTGACTGGAGCTCCGCCCCTCGCTTTACACTAAAATTTAAGTTTGGTATGAGTGGACGATAGGGTGTGGCCTTCAAGAGTCTGACGCCAACTTTATCCTGTTCGTGTCTCCTTCGTTGTTCTCGCTCTGTGCCCTAGCGTTAACCCCAGGGCCAATGGGTGGCTTATAGCTAAAAGTTGTCACAGGTTGACGGATGGAGTCTGATTACCAAGACGCGATGTGCGTGCGTATGGGTGTGGGTGTTAATTACAGGCTGCTGCAGCGGAACACTCGGATGAGAATTGGCCATAAAACAGTCAATCGCCAACATGTTCAACACTGTGGATGACTCGACGTACACGATATGACATTCAGCTTTCATCCTATAGGCCCATTACAGCGATATAATATCAGTGTCATTAATAAATTGTCATACGTTTTTCTGGTATAGAATTGGCACTGTGATGGTGAATAGAAGCCAACTGATTTGCTGAAATTGTACAGTCGTTAAAAAAAAATCCCAGCTCTACATTGTGAAAGCTTATTGTCTGATAAAATTGTCTTCAGAGAATCATGATATACTTCTCATAATGCAACAACTTTTACTGATTTCCATCAAGCTACCTGAAAGTGTGGTTCTGTAGGTGGCCACTCCCTTATCTCACTTACCAGTTCACATACTATCAAAATAAGGCAGAAAATATCAGAGATGTTATCCTGTATTGGAAGAAATTAGCTGTTCACCGAACGTAAAAGGTGTTTAAAAAGAAAAGAACACGAGGTCGTCGTCGTCTCGTCACTCAGCTTCATCTTAAATTTTGACGCTGTTCAGGATGCACCGAGATTAAACCCTATAATACAGCATCGTTCAACACGAGAAAATCGAGCTTAAGCACGTTTCCACTGAAGGAACCAAGACTGATCTCTAGTTCCTGGGCTACATTTTCAAGGAACTTTCTGGATATACTATAGTGGTAGTGTCATATTTTTGGTCAAATGTGAACTTGATGAAATGACCAACCCTTCTTTTTTTTTTTTTCTTTTTTTTTTCCTTCCTTTAAAACGATTGCTTAGTGTTTGTTTTATGTTGGTGTTTTTGTTTTGTTTTGTTTTTGGGAAATGTCTTTAAAATGATAGCAGTAATGCATGTAAAATGCTCTTAGTCTGAAGTCAAATTCACACAGGAAAGTAAAATCAATAAAATAAGAATAGCCAGTCTTTAAGCCCCTTTAAGTTTGTTGTGCTGCTGTCATTTAGTCACTCGTTGAAACGTCACTTCAGTCGTTCTGTATGTTTGAAACCGTTCCAGGGCTTAGTGACGTAAACCTCAAACCTCAGTGGAAACTTGTGGAATACGTACGGGATACAGGCCTCATAACGAGTAGGTTCAAGCTGGAGCCGATCACAGTCCGGGTCAGCAGTAGGAGAAGGTCATCCAGTGTACACGTCGGTGGCTGAGTCGGCGTTTTGCTCTCCCCCTTCTGTATTAGCTGCTTAACCTCACCTCCTTCCCGTAGGTCAGCGGGCTAATGTTCCTGCCTCCAGCATTCACCCTCAACTTTCCAGCATGAGCTCAGCGCTGATCGTCATGAGGAAAGATGATTGAGAGACAGTGGCTGTTGTGCTTTTTCCAGCACAAACACTAGAGCTATTCATGACCTTATCCATGAGACCCGGGCCAGATTTTCCGATTTTTTCCCCCCATCAGCTTGTAATCCAGAAAGCAAGGCATGTGTTTAATATTACAGCATTTTATTTTCTTCAGAAGAAAATTTAAATGGTTTACTTTCGATATTTAAAAAATGAGCATGCACAGACTCACTGGAGCAGAGAGAGACTCATTAGTCCTTGTCTGTGACCATTTGAACCCCTGAGTGCTCCCCTGTTCTTCAGACAAAATGATGGATGGAGAACTTGCAGGCACATTTAGAAAAGGAGGAAAATGGACACTTCACTGACCGACAGGCTGATAAGTCACTCACAGTTCATCTGTTCATTCAATAACTCTTTTCCCCCCTCTCTCTCTCTCTCTCTCTCTCTCTCTCTCTCTCTCTCTCTCTCTCTCTCTCTCGATAATAGATGATCCAAAGAAATACCAAGTGGTGATTCACGGCATTGAGCCGCTGTTCGAGACGCCCATCCAGTGGCTCAGTGAGCACCTGAGCCATCCAGACAACTTCCTTCACATCTGCATCGTCCCAGCGCCAAGCGACTGAAAACCTCTACTGCCCAGGTGGCCCGAAAGCACCTCTGCTGCTCCCGTCATCCAGGAAGGACCCTTTCAGAAGAGTGTATTCACTTTCTCACACTTTGCACAGTCTCATTTGCCTTCCTGGCCTGCCACACCCACTGCTACAAGATCTGGAGGAATGGAAATAATGTTCTTTTCTTATGCATGCCTTAGGGATGTAAATAACACCTTTGACGGTCTCACTATCTAAGTGTTATTACCTTGGTATTTTTTATTTAACAAATTTAGCCTGCTAGTGACTACAGAGTGCTCAGAAATGTTGCCATTATCTCTTTTTCACATGATTACAGCCCTGGTATGCATCTCTCTCTCTCTCTCTCTCTCTCTCTCTCTCACTTTACATGTTGCCTTACAACTCACTCGTCTTTACACTGGCATGATGAGTTGGCACACTCCTGATTCCATCCTGGTTTTGCTGAGTGACTGAGGTCCCTGGGTCAAAAAGGCTGGAGTTTAAGTTTTGATCAGCCAGACGCCACTAGCCTTTGTTTCCATACGGTGTGCTGAATAAAATATGTAAATAAGAATATGAATAAATTTCAGCATTAAAGCGAACACTATATTAAGATGTAACATTAAGTAGCTATGCTTGTTTTTATAATAAAACCCAGTAACAGTTCACTAGCACGGAAGCTAGCATTAGAGGATAAACCCATCCCTTACCAGGCAAGGGAAAGCTCCCAGTGTGCAACAATACACACTACATGAAACAAATGTCCAAATAAATTGGAAAAGACCAAAAAAATGGAGGTGACTTCCTGGGAACTGTTGTAATAGCAGGAAATTTATTTGGCGGTTTCATGCCGAAATTCCATGCTGTTGATTCAGAAGACATGCTTACAGAAGAGGTTTCCTTTTTCAGGTCATTAATTCTGTTTGTCCCAGGTGCTCAGGATACTCATAAATCCAGCCCTGTATTATGTGGATGCCATATGATCAAGTTTGTGATTGGCCGATCAGATATACAGTAAGCTCCACCCCCATTTTCCCAGGGACGGCAGTGATTCTGCGACATGATGTCGGTGCAGTATTTTTCAGCAGCTAACTAACACAACAATTCTTCATTTGGATCTTCACTTCGAAATGTGTGAAGTTACGACCCAGGTTTTATAGGCATGCACAGGGGGTTAAACGAGGTGTGAAATTTGCAGATGGATTTGTCCGAGTTGTGGTAGCTGTCAGGAATTCTACGATTCCTATGTGTAGGCGCAATCTGGGAACTGGAAATGTCCTTCACCCAGATGATTTACTTAAATAATGAACTAATCTAAACTGATCTAACATCATACAAACATAAAGACATAATATGGGCGTTCTCATGTCTGTCTTTTTTTTTTTTTTTTTTAAATAAACATGACTGCCTGTTCATCTGTTGCGGTTAACTCCAGATGTCTTCTCACGAGAGAACTGCAGCATGATCTCCCGTTTGGAAGCTCAGTACGTATAGAGATTTATAAAATTGTAACACATTACAGCCGATACAGCACAGTATTTAAACAGCTCTGATTATACAGCCGCTAGACAGAACTGTTTAGGCTGGCAACATTTGTTTGTGTTTATTCCGTTCGGAGGGGACGTGACGGAGGAGGTCGAAGCAGGGAGCAGACGATTAGCAGCTGAGAGTGATTATTCGCTTATAGGAATAAATGAGTGTACGCTCTCAGACAGATGGGGAGAGCGAAGACTTCAAACCGCACCAGGTCACTTCTCAGCAAACTGACTGGAAGGTCTTGGGGAATTTTTTTTTTTTTGCTTGTTTGGTTTTTTGTGTAATTGATCTCCAGATGTGTGCACTTCATTGATTGTAATTAATCTGCTGAAATATTAGTAGTGAAATCTATACATTCTTTCAGAACAAATGCGATCGAATTAATTTTTCTCATTTTTTTTCCATGTTGTGGCTTGCTTTTCTGTCTTTTGCTACTTAAATTGCTAAATAATATATGATTAAACAATATTTTATAACTAAATAACTGTCTTCGATTCAATGCTGGCGTGTGAGGTGGAGATGCAGAAAATAAAGGGACAAATATCCATAAAAATATTATTTACAATCACATATTACGTCTTTAATCGAGTGAACAAAATTACTAACTCACTAACTCGAAGAGATTCGGTCTTAACCACGTCATGTTTCTTTGCTTCTTTAGTTTAGCACCCAAAATCTACCCTATAAATAAAGCTGCCCTAAAACACACCACAGGCTTTAGTGATGTCTCTCAGACTCCAGGTTAAGAAACCATGTGACTTAAATGCGTGAGACTTATAGGACGCATAAAGATCTAATGGCACTGTGACTAAAGACAACCAATGGCAAAGTCTGGATCATGTCAGAGTATTTTGTTTAATATCTCCATGGTTAATAACATGGCTATAACACTTCCAGCAAAGGAAGTATGGCAAAGCGTTACGGTAAAGTCACAGAGAGCTTCAACGAAACATTCATTCATTCATTCATTGTCTACCGCTTATCCGATCTATACTCGGGTCACGGGGAGCCTGTGCCTATCTCGGGCGTCATTGGGCATCAAGGTAGGATACACCCTGGACGGAGTGCCAACCCATCGCAGGGCACACACACACACACTCTCATTCACTCACGCAATCACACACTACGGACAATTTAGAGATGTCAATCAACCTACAATGCATGTCTTTGGACCGGGGGAGGAAACCGGAGTACCCGGAGGAAACCCCTGAGGCACGGGGAGAACATGCAAACTCCACACACACATGTGGAGGCGGGAATCGAACCCCCAACCCTGGAGGTGTGAGGCAAATGTGCTAGCCACCGTGCCCCCCTCAACGAAACATGCCAACGTTTTTTTTAAGACCTGAAGCTTATTTTCTTTAATTGAAAGTCTATAGGTTTTATTGGCACGATTTTATTGAATCTCATATAGTCTGACGTGGAGGCTCCGTGTATTTTAATAAGCTTAACCTACATTGTTGTAAATACAGCCATTTTAAAGAATAAATAAATAAATAACGGTACTTTTGTTTTATCTCTGAGTTCATCAAGTACTTGTGTAAGGGTGAGTTAGACCATGGTATGAGTAGAGACCGCGCAATGCATGGAGACTATTACGCATGTCCCACCCATCTGCCTTTACTTATTGTTAAAGGTGTGTAGAAAACACCTAACACTGACTCATGTGTGGATCTTGGATACTTTGCTCTGTTATTTATGCTGAAAAGCTCACGTGCTCGCTGATCATCCAGTGCTGAAAGCCAGTGTTTGTACCTGGGGCAGAATCTGGTACAAAATCGACAAGAAACTGATATCTGTCACTCAAGTGGAATTCGATTGTGAAACTCTTTCCATAGTTCTCCACATTTTTCATCATGGCTCTCTAGTTTTGTTATTGCGTGGGAAAAAATGCGAATGGTTCTCTCTTCCACTTCCAGAAAATAGTTGTATGTGAAAGGAGTGTGGGTGTTATTTATTTTATTTTTTTTTCTTTTCGCTGTAGTGGACATCAAAGGTCCTCATCATGAGTTCATTAAGTAACGCTGTCCTGGCCTTGCTCTCTCATTCCTGTAAAGCCGTCACTGAAGGAGATCAGAGGACACTGTCTCCTCCTTTTCTTCCTCTTTCTGTCATTCCTCCTTGTTCTCGTAGGTGTCCGTACGTTCTGCACCCTGCCTTTTTTCGACCCGCCTCGCTCCTTCCTGCATGAGCGAGGAGACTTATGGTGCTTTTATCCCGGAAGCTTTCTTTGAAGTTCGCATAATGATTAAGTAGGCCTCAGGTCACCCTGTGTGTGTGTGTGTGTGTGGGGGGGGTTTTTTGCTCTCTTCACCCTGTTGGTTGTCATTCCCCAATTTTGGAGTGTAAAAGCAAAACAGAGATATCTGGAAGCCTATAACCCAGTCATGGCCTGTGAACTTATATGAGGTGTTAGGAGAAGAACTTTCCCCTCTGTCCTCCCTCGCTCTCCCCTCTTCATGTACACCTGGATATGAGTAGCTTAATGGAGGTTGGACAACTTAAGGTACAAACAACAAAACTCTCCCTGCTCCTTTCTGAGGCCCTCTCATTTTCAGCCCCCCTCTCCCTACCACTTGGCCAGAGCTAACCTATTATTAACCCGGGGCCCCTAATTGGCAGGTGCTGAGGGGTTCTGAGATGCTATGATCACTTAGAGGAGAGGACAGACCAAGAGGCCTCTTCATTCACGTCCTTGCAATTTGCTGTGCTCTTTGTTTAGATCTTCGTCTCTTACCCCTGGAGTAGTCGTGGCTCTCATTCCTAGGGTTCTACATGGCAAAAAAGTGTATCTGTTCCTTGTGCAGCTGGAAGACAAAAACTTGTATGGCCTCTGGTCAAAATAAACACTTATTGCATTCAGTGTGTGTGTGTGTGTGTGTGTGTGTGAAAGAGAGAGTATGAGTATGTGTACTTGTTTGCCTGTTTAGCAGGCTGGATGTGTGGTTTGTGGCTCCTGGCTGGCTGTGAAAAAAGGAAGACTATAATTTGTTGTACAATGAAATAACAAAAGACTTCGCGTAGATGAAAATGGAAGAATCTGAATTCCCCAGTCAGGAAAAAAAGGGGGAAAAAAACCAAAACAACTGGAATCTTTTAAAGGGTAATTGAAAGTAATTTTCGAGCTAAATGTGAAACCGCTACATTTCGAACAGTCATGAGCAATCGGAATAATTAGGTTTGTCAGCGACATATCTCCCGTAACACGCACACGAACCCGGCCCTGTGTCACCAACCATTAGAGAATTTCAGCTTAAAACACGCTCCAGAACATCTTCATTACAGTAAATAACACTCACCTTATTTAGAAAGAAATGCTGGTATTTGAAAGGGCACGTGTTTCTTGTCGAGTCTGGTTTTACTGAGTCATGCTAATGCTGCTGCTGCTTCTTCTGCTGCTGCTGCTGCTGCTGCTGGAAACCTGGCAGGAAATGAGGAAAGCCTATTATCACTCATAATTCATACCCTGACACAAGTCATGTTCTCTCTTTTTTTTTTGCTTTTGTCATTGTTTTCTGCAAGGCCGGAGCTAGCACAGTTTTATTTACAGCAAGTTTGCTGTAAATGGGGGAAAAAAAAAAAAAAAAAAAAAAAATCTAAATGTAAAGTGATTGTAATGATTGCTCTAGTCATTGCCCCAGATGTAACCAAGTTACCCCAGATATGTTGTAGAAGTAATGAAAGCTTGCTTGAACTCGAAAACATGAAGCGGATGTTGATTTTCAAGGACGACGAAATTTGTTCTGCAAAATTTCGACACGGACAACTATCACATAAAAACGCTCTCATTTTGAGGTTTACCACATGACCTCATGCACAAACCTGAACCTCAGCAAGTCTACAGAAAAAAAAAACAACATAATTACAGTGCTGCGTGCGAAATTTAAAATAACCCAAACGCCCACTTGTAGTGAGAACAATCAAGTGTATGCTAAATAATTTTTTTTTTTTTTTTTGCATTATGTACTGAATATATTGCATTCCAAATTCATTAAAACATGACTACAAATACGAAATGAACAAATGGGACGAATGAGTCATGGCTGCGGATGAGTTCTCGTTAAAAACCTGCTAGTGACGCATTACACCTAGACCACAGCCATCAACATTAATTGTCACCTACTACTTGTGAGACTTATGAGACTCTGCACAAAAAGAGACTCTGAAACATTGTCGTGAACATGAATATTTAACCAACTGATAATATTGCAACTTTAATCTTTGCATGCACGCTGTGCTCTTGCACCCTTAATTTGATAACCTACAAATTACCGTATTTGGTTGCTGATCTGAAATGTGCAGTTAGTTTCTGCTTTTGAAAAGCTATCACAGTATAAAAAGCATACATATTGTGCGATAAAAGCAAGTGCGACACCAAAAACGGAAATAAGAATCAAGGGATCGTGATGCTAAGCTAAGCTGTTCGAGTGCTAAGCTGTTGCTAAGCTGTTGATTTCATTATTAGAAACATTAACTGTTAATATTCTCGATTAATATCATTAATTAAACCTTTTCCGAGTAACTGTTCATAATATAAATGGGTTTACGATGAATCTTCGTTCGAACCGTTCCTTTAAGGAGAAGCATCACGGCAGGAATCTGTGCGTTCCACTATTTCAGGAACTGAAATGGTTCAGAAAAAACAGCCTTTATCATAAATTTATACTGGCCCATATAAATGGAAGGCCGTTTTTTGAGATGGATGTCCTGAAATCACCCCCCTTTTCTGGGCCTGGTTCCCATCTGTTTCTTCTTTAATACGTATGGCCACACTTCAGGCCTGATGGGATGCATGGGCGGCTCATTACAGAAAGCCCCCCTGGGTCTTCTTGAGTCACTGTTGATTGTACTGTGTCACTCAGTGTTTAAAAATTCTTTGGTGCAACGTCTGTTTACGGTAAGTGCCATTTGCAAGTGGCTGTTTGCCGGAAATTTCTCAGGCGCCCTGAGAAAGACGAGCATTCTTTCCCGGAAAAAAAAAGAAGAAGAAAAAAATGTGTTTGTGTCAATGTTTTTGTCAACACGGGCTGAGGATGGGTGTGAGAACAAGCATCACCTTGTGATGTTAGAAATCCGAACCAATCTGTGATTAGTAATTACTATAATAAAAGATTACTTATTTTTAAACATCCATCCAAGCAGAACCTTTTTATTTAGCATTGTATTATAACTGTTAATGTGTATATTGTTAATGGAGGTTTGCAGTAATAGGAAAATAATCAAGAATGGCTCGCGTGATGGGTCATACTTTTCAGCCGTTAGTAGGAATGTATCATGTTGTGGAACATTTTAGGTTCGTTCCCGTTATCGCTTACATCATAGCAGCTATAAACAGTCATTTCCGCACAATCCTCTTCAAAAAAACGTCATGTTATCTCCTAAAGATTTCCAGTGTCTGATAAAACAGCCTTATCTCTGACCATTGCGCTGACACTGGAGACTCCTTCCCTAAATGACGGTACTGTATAAGTTTTAGCTATAGAAACAAAAACGTTTACCGCCAGAGGTGTTGATATAGAATCAATGAATGAATCGATACCTTTGGACTGATTCACGTGTACAGTAAAGAACTGATGCTGGATCAGATTCTTCAGCGTGATTTTGAGCGTGATCTTAGTTCACTAAGCCTAACTTTAGTCCCAGTCTATATCTACAGGATGCAGCTGTATGCCTCTTCTCCTTATTTTTGGCCACAATTACCGAGACAGTGGAATCTTCTGTATTAATATCTGAATGTTCCGTTTCCCCACTAGTAATAATAAGATATTGGAAAGAGAACCATGTGTCAGTGCAAAGGCAAATTGAAAATGATGAGTAAGACGACGAATTCCATGATTCGTTCAGTCATTTCAGTGATTTCAAATCAGATCAAACTCTAAATTGACCTGGCTGAAAATATAGCTGACATTGCACATTTCTATTTGTAGCAGACTGATCATCGGGATTAGTCCTATAGCTCTAAAAAAAAAAAAAAAAAAAAATTCCATTTCTGCATGTGTCTTACCGAAACAAATATATTTTGACAAAATGACAAGAAAAGACAGACCACTTCATGATGTCAGTGAACATTTTATATAATTTACAATTTAAACAAGTTGCACTTAAATAACTATGTAAACATAGTGACAGAGTTTGCTTTCTTTCTTTCTATCTTTCTTTTTCTTTTTTTCTTTTTTTCTTTTTTTTTTACATTTCATTTAAAGCTGAAGATATGGGGAAGACTTTGGTCATACTTCAGAACAGAAATTAAGAGATGCTACTGCTTTACAGCACACTTTGGTGCTTTAAGAGACAGAAAGTCATTAAGCCATCGAAATGATGACTCTTACAAAATGTGTATTTGAGAAAGAAAAAAAAGGACAAAAAAGTACAGAAAATGACCAATGAAGATAAACCAGTGCATATAAAGACCAAGGCACTTTTGATTTGTGCCATCCATGAGTGTACAATAGGGCAAACAACAACAAAAACGTGTAGAACAGACAAGATCTAAACAGCAACTAATATCACTATAGACACTCACTGTTGTTTAAGTGGACTTTGGTAACTAGCTCAGTATTCCAGCCCCTTCCCACCCTTCCAACCCCTTGATCCAAAATATTAGTGAGTGAATAGAGAAGTACTCTCAGCTTCATAGCCAGTGTGCTACATGCTACCAGGCTTCTGTTTTTTTCTGTTCGTTTGTTTCGTTTTGTTTGGACCACGTAGAGACGGCTACCCCAGGGACATTTTGGTTTCTTCTTCAAGTAGAAAAGTAATAAATACCATATATGCCTTTGACTTCCTTCTGAATACACTCACAGCCTATATACACACACTCACAGTTTGAGGTAACATGTTGAAAAAATAGAAAATGCCCTTTTTGTGTTACACCGAGGAGTGCTCAATAGAAATTTGGGAAAGGCCCCCAGCATTTAAGATGTGGTGAAGGTGGCATTGTCAAAATTCCATCATGGTAATACGATAGCCTTCCACAAAAGAGCTACTTCTTTTAAAAATACCTGTCTGCATTAAAAATACAAAAAAACAACCCTGAATCAAGGTGAGCTCCTCAAATCTGGTACTCATTAGTTCATCACAATTAAAGGGCAAACAAACAAACAACACAGGCTGCAAGAAACTATGTACAAAAGAGTGACAATAAGAAAATATACAGAACAGTGAAATACATTGAATTACCCAGTCATCGTAAACTTTGACAATAAATTAAGGAGGTTGCATAACAAACTGAACCAAATATTATTAAGGAATAACAATAGCAAAAATAATAACAAATAACAATGACGTCAATAATAATATTATTATGAAATAAAGAAATAGATGATTGTCTCTAAAGTAAATGTAGGACACACTGGACCGCGTCTCTTAGCCCTGAGTATGGTAAGTCCCTGAAAGCAAAGGTCTAAGCCTGTCTCCTTATGAGAAGGATTGTGTACACCTGTGGCTGTCCACAGCCAGACCGGGTGAACCGATGAGCCTGAGGTGCAGCATGTTTTAATGAGTTTCTGTGCTCGGGCTGGGGCTAAGATTCCATTGCCTCCACAGTCTCTTGTTTGACCTTGACAGGTAGGAGCTTGATAACCGATGTTTCACTGCTTGGCTCATACAGGCTGTAGGTGCTGGATGGATGTGATGGAGGAAGCAAATCCCCTCCAGTGCTGCCTTTGTGGTATGACGCCTTGAGGTCCATTTCACGGCAGATCACAGTGAAGATCTGCTTTTCCACCAGCCTCTCCACATCAACACCCTCAATCTCCTCCAACCGGTCAGCATTGTCGCTGATGTCAAAGCGCTCAATCTCCTCATTAATGCGGTTCAGTTCATCAAGGCTACAGTGGGGGGAAGGCATAGCAGCCAGGCAGTAGCCCTTAAGGTGGAGGCGCAGGCTGCAGAGGTGGATGTAGTTGCGGTGGCACTGTGGACACTTGTGGGGGCGCTCACGTGTGTGCAACCGTTTGTGCAGTTTGAGGTGGACAAACTGTGTGAACTTAGCTGGGCACAGCTTGCACTGATAAGGCTTCTCACCTGAGTGCAGCCTTAGATGGGTCTTCAGATTACTTGTGCTGCTGAAACGCTTGTGGCATACCTGTTGAAACAGAACAAGGAGCTTTAGGACTGGAAAATTACCTTCAACCTCCATAACACAGCTAGCTGACAGGTGTTTGGTTATGAGGAGATTAGTCTCACCTGGCATTCATGGGGCTTCTCTCCTGTATGGACCAGGTAGTGCTTCTGCAGGTGGGCCAGCTGAGTGAAGCCCTTATTGCATGTCTGACACTTAAAAGGACGCTCGCCACTGTGGACACGCAGGTGCACCTGAGAATAGCGCAGAGGGGGAGCAAGTTTAGAGACAGTGTCCTATTCATAACAGGAGGTGTATGCGTGTAGGACTGAAGGATTGAAGCAAAAAAATGACAAGTTACAAGTACCTTAAGGTTCGAGAGCTGTCCGAAAGTCTTGCTGCACACATTGCACTCGTACTTTATCTTGCCATTCTGTTTCTTCAGTGGGTATGGCAGCGTCTTGTATCCTGCAGGGCCTCGCTTCATCTTGCTGAGATTGATTGCCTCTTCATCTGAACGTCGGATGCTTGGCTGTGCTGAGGTCGGGTTGGCAGGCTGCTGATCAACAGAGACTGCGGAACCAGCTGTAGGAGAACCACTGACAGGGGCATGAGGGTGCCCATGCAGGGGTTTGTCTTTCGGGGTTGTCGCTCTTGAGAAGGCACTCTTGGGTGGAGGAAGCAAGAGGTCCCTGTGGGGTGGCAGCAGAAAATGCCGACCTTGCTCAGGCGGAAGCATGGGGTGCGAGAGGGGCATGTGGGGTGTCAGTAAACTGTTGTAAAGGGGGTACATGCGGGAGAACACAGATGGTGTTCCACTCATGGAGTAAGGGGTAAAGAGGTAATGTGGGTTGGGGTAGAATGGGGAAAGGGTGTTGGGTGGGGAGTAACCAGGATAGTGACCCAGGCTGCCACTGTACAGTGGCAGGGCATCCCTAGGATCTGCTGGAGTAGGACTGCTTCCTGGACTGGTCTCAGGGCTGCTGCGTGCTGATGGGCTAGGGGTGGCTGAGGAGAGTGCAGGTGAGCGAGTGGCAAAACAGATACTTGGGCTGGATTTTAAGATATCCTCTCTGAGATGATGTGAGCGCATTGGGTAGATAACATGGGGGTAGATGGGTCTGTCAGGGCTGACGGGGCAGTGGGGACGTGTGGGCAGCGGTCTTGCTGGCTCCCGCCATGTGTCTTTGAGGATTTCTGAGACGGTATGCTCTCTCTTCACAACAGGTTTTTCTTCTGACACCTGCTGCTTTGCTTCTATCAGACTCTGCTCTGTAGACACACATAAAAGGAGCACATTAGACTACAAAGCACTGAACACTTAACTTTCTTCAGGCACCACTATTATGTGCGAGTTCCTCTGCTCTCTCTGTCACACATACAACTTAAATATATCATCATCCACTACTATGAGATAACCTTGCAGTCTATATTTACTGAGCTAGGTAAGATAATGGGCTCCTCCTCACACTACTGGCTTCTTGCTACAGGAGATCCATTGTTACACAGCACATAGATCTTCCCAAGGCAAAGAAGGTTCATAACACAAAGTAGCCTAGTCGTTCAATTAAGGGAGACAGTTTGACTGATTAACCTGAGGTAGGGGCTGCACACAGGATGTGAGGCATGACAGCGGATCCCAGTCAGGGTGGTTGAGTAGGCTGGATTCTGCTCAGAGCACTGATACTATCTAATGGATGTGGCAGCAAATGATTGAAAGTTTCCTTCTAATAGGAAGCCACAAAGCCTTGACTCCACTCGCTTTACACACCTCAAAGACGGCTTAAAGCAAAGTGAACTTGGTCGTTCTTTTTTAGTACCTCAACTAAAACATAAAGGTTTGATGACTGTGGGAGACCTTTTCGTGCAGGATAGGGGTGTTTTAAAAAGTTTTCAATGAAAACTTTCAATAAAAAATTGGCCTACTAGTTGGAGCTACATTTTGGAATCCCTTGACGAGGTATAAAATATCTTCTGATTTACTTTCTTTTTTTGTGATCTCATTTTCTTTGACACCCCTCATAACAGAAGCACCTTTAAAAGAGGAAAGAAATAATCATGATCACTTCCTGCTACCATTTTCTGTGACCTTTACGAAAGGTTCAGCAGCTATGGGTTGTTTGTGTGTGGTTTGCAAGACGAGTATCCTCCTAAAAATCTCCCCATTCTTATAGCCCCCATCATTCTGCTCCGTGAGCAATGTGTAAACGCAGTTAGAGGTTATCAGTAACCTCCCCCTTCCAATTCTCTTTCCACAGATAGCGCCATTCCACAGTCCTCCCCAGAGAACTTGTGCAAAACAAACAGGGAAGCAATCCCAACTGATATCAATCTGTCAGCACGGCCCCGCCGCCAGGAAGTTCAAGTAGTCAATGGGGCATTTTTTTTTTTTCTCTCTGCTTTATTCTCTCTTTGCCTCATGTTTAAAGTGCCAAATAAATTATGGAGTTGCGCCAAAGATCTGTCTGCACTTCCCTTGTGTACGCATGTGTGTGAAGGAGAGGTTAAAAAATAGTGACTTGTTTGAAGGTTCTTAAAAGTATGTTTGGCTGAAGCATCAATTTACTTCAGAATGCTGAAGAAGTTTACTGAGCCATGGAGTGAGACAACTCAAGCTTTTCTAAATCAATCCCATGTGGGAGGCCCTGCCAGTCATCTCAGCCCATTCCATTATACTGAGTCATATGTGCAGTGGCTATAAGCCTGTTCATGCTATGACTCTGGTTTGAGACAGCAATAGATAAGGAGATTGCTCTTACTTTCTCAGGTAGCAGGTAGAATAGGAAGCTTAATTATATACTACTTTGTGTGTGTGTTTGTGTGTGTGTGTGCATGGAACTCACTGGGGGAGACCAGGCTCCCATACCCTGAGGGTATGCGCATGACCCAGGGGAGCGGAGTCACCGAGACTGCTCTGTTCCCGCCACACCTGAGTATTGTCTCCTTCCTCCTCTATGTCTCTCTCTCTCTCTCTCTCTCTCTCTCTCTCTCTCTGTCTCTCTCTCTCTCTCTGTCACTCTCACAAAACAAAAGATTTTGCTTTGAAACTTTTACTGCTGATTGAGCAACAACTGATTGAGCGTGTAGAGTGAGCTTTCATGTTGAAAGAGTCTAAGGAAAGATGATAGGCAAGAGCATCTTCCTCTGTGTAATTATGGGCAGCATTACTATGCCTAAACAGAAACATTACCAAAAAAAAAAACCCCACAAGGAATTCTGTTTTTAAATGAGATGAAAGGGAGAAGAACATGTACTGTTACTATGATAATGACAGACTCTGACCAAGTCAGCACGCTTCCTCTTGGTTCATTGTGAAGTAAGATGGGACAGGAAAATATCCCCAGGAACAACACAAACAACTTAACCAGCACTATACTTTTAGTATTAAAGTCTTTTTTTTTTTTTACTTACTGAGCTTTTGCATCATGAGATCTCCTGAGGGAGGGTAGTGAAGACGGTGTGCAAAGTCTGTGCAGTACCACACCAGCAGCTCCTGGTCAGCAGGGATGGCCTTCACTGTGTAGAAGAAGATGTTCATGCCGTTCTGGCAAGCAGCCAGGTTCTGCTCCTGCTGTGAGTGAGCTGGGTTCACGTAGCGCATCCAGTTGCTTTTCTCCTCATCCAGGCCATCTACAAAGTGATGGAAATCTCCTTCTGCATAAATCTGAGAGAAAGCGAGCGAAAAGCGAGGTTTTAATTATTTAGCACGAACGATTATTTTATCTCACATGTTTTCTCAGTTCCTCCAATATGGTCTAAACGCTTGCCCTTGAAGCGAACAGACAGACAAGTGGGAGACACTAAAAGCTACAATCTCTTTTAAAAGCCACATGGCTGACTCAGTAATCACACCCCCACCAATACTCACACTCTCATATTGAATCTGCATGTCTTTCTCTCACTCATACACACTCGCAGATACACACACACACACACCCTCGCTCGCATTCTCAGGCTTCTGAAGTGGAACGGATTGTTTTGGGGTAGTGTAGAGTCTTGTTCACGCTAACTTCACCATTTCCAGGAACCCTTGACATCACAAGCAAGGCTTCCCTGGGTAACACCAATGTTATGTTCTTCTACACATTTTACTGTACCATCCCACCCCCTCCACACACGCCGCCCTTTTGTCAGTGCCACACCGATCTCCAGTAACGTAGGAAAGATATCAGTGTTTGTAAGCAGGTTAAAAAGTAGCATCTTTCCACAAGGGGATCTCTGTGGTCTTAAAACCAAAAAAACAATTCTGAGTGAAAAATTTTTTATTTACGGTCATGGTTTGGATCGCTCTAGGATGACTTGACACTTTCACCATGACGATATCTGTATGCAACAGCTGAAAGCCACAGGCAGGGAAGAGAGTGCGGGTACACCTCATGCCTTACTGGCAGTGGCTTGGTGACAACTGATGTGAAAGCTTTAAAGGCAGCAGTTTCAAACAACCAAAACTTTGTGGTGCAGCAGATTGACATCTTACCATGTCAAAAGGCATCGATCTCGAGCCTTTTTTTTTTGACGTTGAGAAACAACACAGTCAAAACAAGATCACACAAACTGAAATAAATCTTCACTCTCTCACTCAGACGAAAACTGTGGTTCTCAAAACACTACACGCTAACTCAGCATTTTTTTTTTTTTTTTTTTGGTAAGCACGCTCTGCTGTCGCATACGCTGTGCACCCATTATGTCACGCAGGAAGTAAGTCAGTGGAACAGGAAGTGACCTGTTCGCGTATGTTTTTTCTCTCTTGTATTTCTTTTGCTCCCCCTTTACTGAAAGTGAAGCTTCTATTAAAAGAAAAAACACAACTCACCCTCCAGAAGTACTTCCTGTTGGCATCTTTGTGGACATTCTCTGCTGTGTAACTTTCTCCCACTAGAGGGCCAAAGCGAGTTCCTTTTGGTATGTACTCGCGGCTTACGACGCCGATCACCTTGTGGATGGAAAAGAAAGAAATGCGTCAGGAGATAAAGCAACAATTTTATGACCCAACATTAAATTCCTTCCTGCTTTTGAACAGTCAAGAGCAATTTATGAGGAGGTTTAAAGGGCATTAAAGAGGATGGATGACATCAATTAAAAGAAATCCATGGAGGAGATCCAATTCAAAGTATCTCATGAGACTCAAGATGCAGTCAGAAAGTGTTGTAGGTGCTTTTAATACTTTTTTGACAGCTCTAGGAAGTCAGGGGTCAACCAGAATCTGCGTCGACATCCATTTTAAGCTTGAGAAAAAGATGTCTCATTTGTCCTCTCTCACCTCTCATTAAGTGCCCAGACCCTCCCTCCTGTACTCATTACCAGACCTCCTTCCTCACCACATCAAACACTACTACAACCCTCAAAGCATAAATCCACACCTACGATTACAGCTTGCGCTTCTTCCTTTGAGGTAAATGGCATCAAAAAAGCCAGAAGGCGGATGGAACGGAGAGCTGCTGTCTGGCCTTTTGGATTACAACAGCCAGACTTCAATCTAATCTCCTCGACCGAGATCCGCTCTTCAAACTGCCCCTCCACCTCCCCTACCCCCTTTCTTCCGTATACACCCCGAAACACATACAGCCATGCGGATAAAGCAGTAGGAAATCCCCTCACATTTCTCGAAAGCCTACAGCAGAGTAGCAGTTCAGTGGGGAGATTAGGCCGTCTTTTTGATAACTCATTAACAGAGATTTAGCTCGGCTCCCGAGCTTCTCGCCAGATCCCTCTCACCATTTTTCCACCTTCTCTTTCATCCCCTCTCCCTCTCTCTCTCTCTCTCTCTCTCTCTCTCTCTCTCTCTCTCTCTCTCTCTCTCTCTCTGTGTCTTTTCCCATATTCTCCCACCCTTTTTCATCAGACCATAAATGAATCTCTAAAGTGGGATTGCTGTTTTTTTTTTTTTTTTTGGAGAGATAAGGCCCAAAAAAAAACAATTCTTTGCAGCTGATCTGAGGACAGCGCTCAGAGGCGTTCAAAGGTTTCCTCGCTTCAAATCAAGGGGAAGTTTGCACATCGTCACTACTACAGTCATCACTGTCTGTCCAAGATAACAGACGATTGATGGGATGGGAGAGTCGTGCTGTTTACAGAGACATACGAAATGACACACTCAAGCTTAGCTAGCGCTAACCCTAAGAGCAGAATTTAGCAAACGACGGACAAATCACGAACTAATTTTATGTGATTTTTTTCTTCTTATTTATTTTCAAAGCTGATAATTTGACACTTCACACGTCGATATGAGCCGCCACACTAATAATAGGTACAGTCACTCGCGGACGCTTCTTTACAAGCAGATGGTGTATACAGTACTACGCATGAATCTGACGCCACAAACCCAAACTCCATGCTGCAGGCAATGAGTTTGTCAGTCTGCTAGCGTGTGATGCAGCAGTGAGTCATTACAGCCATACCTCTTTGGAGTCAGGGGCATATCTGAATGCCAGGTTTCTCGGCAGCGAGGTCTGAGCACGGGGAAGATCCGGTTTGTCTGCACCGTCCCACATGTGGTCCTTCACTATGTACGTGCACTTCTCTTCAAACTCGGCTTCCGTCCACTTGGACATGTCGGCGTCCTCGACGGTCATCTTTGCGTCCACCTGATCGGCGGTGTTCGGGGCGCCCTCAGTGGTCAACATGACGGAGCTATGCTGAGAGGCGGCCTGAGAGGAAGATGGAAATAGACACAGATAGAAAATAGGGGACGAATGAATAAAAATGTAATAAAAAGGAAAAATAAATATTATAAAATAATTAACACTAACACATTAAAATGTTCCATTAAGTCATAGTGTTCCAGAATATTTAGGTTATCTAATATTTATTCATAATGGAAGGCTCACAAAATGGAAATTCACAGTAAAAAAAAAAAAAAAAAAAATACACAGGAAATTCTACAGAACTGTAATAAAAACCACACAATGCAAAGCAAGGCAAAATCATGGGCTGAACAAAAACAACAAATCCTACAACCATCACCTCTCCCCTCACACCACCACAATTACTGTCTCTATTTACACCTAGCCTAGATTTTTATTTCACTCTCCTCATCCTTTCCCATCACAGCCACTCTGAAAAGAAAAAAAAAAAAAAAAGAAAATCCCTCACAGACAGGACGACAGAGGAAGGAAGTTGCGTCTGTGTCTGAATGGGGCTAAAATTGGAATCGGAGTTGTAAAGCGTCGGAGTCTAGAAAACATCCCAGGGAATAACTGTGTGTGTGTTTGTGTGTAGAACAACAGAACGGGAAGAATCACAACTTTTTTTTTTTTCCGTAGGGGGTCACAACAGCGCGAACAGAGCCTCAAACACTTCCCACCCAAGATAGTCCCACACACAGGCTGAGCCGAGACACCGTGTCCCGCTCGCCAGAACCTGTTATGGACACGGTCTCACTTCAAAATCGACAAATTGTAATTTGTCTATTACACACATTTTAGATATAGAATCAATAATAATAATAATAATAATTATTATTATTATTATAATGATAATAATAATAATAATAATAATAATAATAATAATAATAATAATAATAAAATAAATATAAATAACACTTTATAAATCAAGAGATTTAATGAAATAAATAAAATAAAATAAAATAGTTTCAAGAATAATTCAGTCCTCACTTTTTGTTATTCGTTTTTAAATTATCTATTTATACAGTCCTATTTCCATGAGTCAAAAGATACAGAGACAAGAAGCTGCAAGCTGTCATTTAATTTCTGTGTGTAGGACAGCTGCAAGATCAAAACTAATAATGAAACCGAGAAACTGAACATGAACAAACTGGGCAACCATATTTTTTTCTATTTTTCTTTTCTTTTTTCAAACCCAAATTAAACTGAAGCGAACTTAACCTAAAGATCTGTCTAATACTAAATATGGTGTTTCTTCTTAAGTCTGTTTTTAAAGTTGACATTTACATACTATGAAAATGACAGAAATGAAAAATGTTTATCTAGATATATATATATATATTTATTTATATTTATTTATTTATTTAAGTCGAGCTTAAATTTTTGGGATTGGATTTAGAAAATACGCTTTAAATGTTTTTTTGTTTTTTTTTACAGAATTAAGACAGAACGTTATTTTTAACAATATTTTTTTCCAGACCAATCACAGAAAAAGGGCACTATGTGGTATAAATAGACAAAATCTAAGCTTTCAACTTGCAGTCCTGAAAAAGCTAAGAAGAAAAAAGTAAAGTTTGCTAACTGGCGTGCAAATTGGAAAGGACATCAATAAATAAATAAACGAACGAACGAATAGAATTAAACCATCACAACTATCAATACCATTCATTTGGTGACAGTTTAAAGAATTAAAAGAATGGTTTTTTCCTGACTAACAGGACATAACAGTGTAATTATCTGTCATTAAAATTCGTTTAAAAAAAAAAAGAAACATCTTGATTTTTCTCAACGCTCAAACTGAAACATCAGCTAAACAGTTTCACTCACCGACAGACTTTGGTTCCAGCCGCACATAGAGCCGTCTGATCTCTCCCCTGAGTGCGCTTGTGTGTGTGTGTGTGTGTGTGTGTGTGTGTGTGTGTGTGTGCGGCAGAAAGAGAGTGTGTTCGTGGGACAGGTGCAGATCACCCTCGTTCCCTCTCTCGTCCAGCCGCTAGTCCAGATGGCGACTGTGTTCTCCTGTGAGTGTCTCGGGTTTGACTAACTGCCTGAGCATGTTTCTTTCTGACTTGTTGAAGTACTGGCTCCTCCCACTTTTTCCTCCACCCTTCCTCCCTCCCTTTCTTCCCTCCCTCCCTCCCTCTCTCTCTCTCTCTCCACCCTCCAAGGTCATGTCATATGCATCACACACACACAGGAAAAATATTCTAGATTTGATATAATCCATTCACTCATTTTCAATAAAAGTAAATAGGAAGTTAATGCATGTCTACTGAGGTAGAAGAAATCAAGCAGCATACACAAAGCTGATGAGAGATGGTCTTGTTTAAGGAGAGAAGAAAAGAGGAGGAGGGAGGTGTTGATCCCTCTTCCTCTGGCTCTCTTCCTGAGAAGGAAGGACATCCTGCGCCAGTGACTCAATAACCTGTTGCTGTTTACTAAGAGCGGAACTGCAGATTGATGGCTGTGTTTCTCCTCACACCTCCTCCTCCTCATCCTCCCTCTGTTCCACGGCTTCAAGAACCTCTCTGCTATCCCCTAGGGGGTGCTACATTCTGCCTCTCGACTCTCCTACACCCATATAGTCTGATCAGAACGAAGAGGTCCATAATCATAAAAGGGAAGGATGTAACACTCTCACACAGTGAAGTGTCTGAAGTGAAGCTTTGTACACAATCCTAAACATGGCTTCAGATGAAAAAAAAAAAAAAATAAATCTGAGCAAAGTCCAAACAGCAGACGAAACGGATCTCTGGTGGCCTGCCACTATAAAACTCTCCCAAAGCTCTGCATGCTTTTTTTGTTTAAGAAAAAACCTGGAAATCCCCTAGACCCTTCTAACATCTATCCATGTGTGGGAGGAAAAGCGGTGAAGAAGAGAAAACTGGCCCGGTTGTAACAAGCAAATGGAAGACGCTTGAGCCTTGAACAAACTTAGATGGAAATACACATCCCTACACACACATACACAAGAACCCACCCAAGCTCTGCTGGTGACAAAGATCTGACCACATCATTCGCTCGTTCGCTGCCTCCTACTTCCTGGCGGCGGACGACCCATAAGATCGAGGCCCTGCAGGCCCGTCTCTTCCTCCAGCCTCGACCCGAATCTGGCCTCCAGCTGGGTCCTGACTCAATAACAAGCCGCAGAGGAGAAACAACAACAAAGCTCTGAGATTTTTGAGCAAAAAACGAGCGCTTCCTTTTGAAACTGCCATGTGGTCTGGACTCAGTGACTGGGAACAATCTGGCAAGGAGTGGAGTTTGCGTTTTCCACCATTATCGTCATCACTAACTCCTACCACCATTTGGTGTACCTTTCTCTCTCTCTCTCTCTCTCTCTCTCTCTCTCTCTCTCTGTGTTTTTGCCCATGCCATAAAGGAAAGAGTAGGCCGGGGGGGTGAGGGAGGGGTCTCTCAGCTCTGAAGTCAAATTCAAATGGGCCTTTTTTGGCTTCTGTAGTGGGTTTTAATGTGGCCTACATGCCTGCGAGGGAAGAAAGGAGCCAAACAAAAGCGACAGAAGGACTTCCAGCAGCTTTGTTAGTTTTGCAGAGGGTCGCTATCAAACCCACTGCTGGGCTTTGGCTATACGGCTCAAAGCACAGGTGAGAGAATGAGTGACAGACTGAAAAAAAGACACCATGAAGTGAGGGGTTGGCATGTCAGCTGCTAATAGAAATGTTTTCATGGTAAAAAAAGAAAACCATTTAGCAAATTTTTTTCTGTCAGGTATCAGTGCAATCTACTTGCCGGTGGGCAAACAACATCCCATCTGTTTTATGATGCTCATAAAAAAGTGCTCATTTGACTCCATACATTCAAATATCTCAACTGGATTATTTGCATTTATATTTAAACCAACCCCCCTTGCAAGCAAACAGTCCCCAACATGCCCAGACCACACACCCCTCCTTTTTCAAACACATTTACAACTGTATGTTATCTGAAAAAAGAAAAAAAAATCAAGCACTCAAGTTTAAGACTCTTTCGTTCACCATATTAGCCCAGGATGAGATTGAGGTGGTGGTTCTGGAAGGGGCGGGGGGTTTAAATCCAACCTGAATTTTCCTGTGTGTGTGTGTGTGTGTGTTCATGAGTGGATAAGTGGGGGGAAATGGCCATTGTTCTGGGAAAGTTAATCCACAATGGTAGCGTAATGTCTGTGTACGTTTAGCTTCACACATGCCTTGCATGAGTCTAACTACCCCCTGAACCTCAACAACCCCACCCCCCCGATCATCATTTGGTGCGCTAAAGCCCCAGCCTCGATTATAATCCTGCCAATCCATGCCCACCATCTGGAAACACTGTCCAGGTCAGCTATGGTCAGTATGCTTGTTTTGTCCAGTTTTCTTCTATATATCACTTCCTGGTGTATTCCATCCACCTCATCTAATCACATAATACATCCTCTCTATATATGATCTGGAGATGTGTATAGGTTAGGCATTGCACATGTTTCTGGAGTGACGTGCTTTGCTAAATCTGTCCACTCTGTATATTTGGTTAAAGCATGGTCATTTGATCACAAAATATGTTTTGTTACTTTCCTCCAGACTAAATATCATGCTAAACCATCATGCACAAGAAAAGTTCTTACATAATACATATGCTCTAATACTTTCAGATCTTATCCTAGCATTTCATTAACATTGACTGATTTTGCTAATACTCAACGAAAGATGGCTAACTACTTACTACTTACACACTACTTGGGACTGAGATCAACTCTGAAGTTGTTTGCTCCTCAACGTGGCCGTGACGTCACGTAAAAAAAAAAAAAAAAAAAAAAAAAGCACAAAAATGTAATTGATGAAAGTTAGAGCGCAAACAAGGACACCACTCTTTGACTTTCTCATAAAAGAGGAAATCTTAAATTAGAGTCTGATGCAGAGTTTTGTTAGAAGATGGGTCTTGACGCAACAGCTCCAAATAAGCCATTTCCTGATTGTTCATTATCCAGTAAACAGACCGGCGCGTGTGGTTAGCCACTCAGACTTTACTGTACAGGGTTCAGAATAATTACTGTGCATGTAAAATGAACACATGGAACATATGTGTTACCTGACATCTGTGTCAAACTAGTATTTGTGCTATATCATGTATATGCTTATGCTAAACATGCAAAACTTTAAATAGAGTATCTAGCAAATGAAGAATATTCATGGTACATAAGATGCATTTGGACTTTATGATCTCCTGTAACACATTAACATTATATGTTGCCTTCACCACATCCTCTAGGTCTTCTAATCAAAGATACAAAATAAGTAACCCCCCCCCCCAACCCCACCCCACCTTCCCAAGTATATCCTACCTGGTTTCTACTCAGTGTAATATGAAATGTTGAGATTAAACAAGTCACCTGGAGCCATACTGGTACCTTTTTAATATATATCTTTCACCTGGAAATGGGGATATAGTGTATCTTACCTTTTAAAGTAAAGCCTTAAAGGTACATTTCATGCACAAACATTGCACACACACACACACACACACACACACTGAACGTCGATAATACACTGTAGATAACATTTCCTTTGCCAGTGCTGAGTCTTAAAGACACACACACACACACAGACACACACACAGCGCACATATCCATGCGCACATATACGCGCACAGGCACACGCACGCACTTCGAAATCAATAAGGAAACGCTGATAAGGATGGCACCGAGTACATTTTTTTTTCAACAAATGTAATGAAGTTAAAGCGTGTGTAAGTCTAGCTGCAATATATTTGTGTGTATTATCCTATTGTATGATGCATTGTATAATATAGTGAGCCAGGTCTATGTCCCTCTCCCCTTCTTATTATCCACCTTCCCCTCACACACACACACACACACACCTTTTTTTTTTTCATCCGAATCGATTAAACAGTTTGAAAAGGGGAAAGTCAGACAAACCTCTGAACGATCCGTTTATCTGAAGTCAAGGAATCGATTCAACCACGTGAATCGATTCGTGCGCTCGGAAACGAAAGCGCAAAAGTTTATTTCATCAGCCCAAACCGCAAACTTCGGACATATTTACCTACACTTTGTTTCCCCGTATCTGTAGATGATAACAGCATATGCTATCTTATTTCTCTATCCATCCATATGAAGAAATGAAAAAGGAGAAATGAGCGACACTGAAATAAGAAATTAAAAGGAATGACACCCGTAAAACTCTTACCTGTGGGTATTTCCGTTCAAGTCTCAAATCCCGGATGAGTCTCAACTCAGGTCAGCAACTCGCTGATTATTATAGAGCTTTAGAAGAAGAGGAGGACTATGGTCCGAGAAGGAGCTGCGGGATAACGCGCACACAGGCATCTCCACCCAGCGCGCCGTAATTAACATCAACACTTCACTAATTAACGCCGCAAACTCTTGTGCGCATTGTGCATGAAAAGACGCGAATGAATGGAAATAAAAAGGGGGGGGGGGGGGGATAAATAAATAGAGATAAGAAATGATACACGCGAAAAGAACAAGTAAACAAAACGAGAATAAATTAAATAAATAGATTTCTACGATTTTTCCAGGTGCAACGACAAAATAAAATGTAAGAAAAATTATAAATATAAATATATATATTTTTTAAATTTTTTTAATGAATTGCATGGCCTCTTAATAAAACAATTTTTAATCAACACATGACCGAAAATCCAAAGGCTGATTTTAAAGGAGCTACAGCAAGCATGATAAATAATAATAATAATAATAATAATAATAATAATAATAATAATAATAATAATAATAATAGTAATAATAATAGTAATAATAATAATAATAATAATAATAATAATAATGAAAAAAATACAAATAAATATGATTAAATGTAAGACAAAATATTTTTCACGCACTGTGTTGTAGGACTTAAACGAAACCGATCCGTGAACTTAACCATGTAAATGTGATTTTTTTTTTTTTTTTTTTTTTTTTTTTTTGTCATTTTAAGATTAAAATCCTATTTTATGAATTAATTCCTGCAAACTTCCATCCGCGCAAGATTTCATCTGGCACCAGTCTAGCCAGCGAGTGCGATTTGGTTGGATTTTAATTAACCTCTAAATATATTAAACTAATACTAAAATATCCGTTTATTAAAACCATCCCTCAGCAGAATTTCACATGTGGATGAAATCCAGCGGTTTGATGAGACTTTAATTTCCCTTCAAATTCCTCATTTTTAATGATGAAAATCATTTAAATGAGACGGTTTTATAATTCTAATGTTTTTAATACAGTTTTGTCGCGTCTCCATTCGTTATCTGGGTTTGGGGTTTTTTTTTGTTTTTTTCTCACTCCACGATGTGTAGTTCTTCTTCTCTAAATAAAGAAATAAATAAAAATAAATAAATAGTTTCTATCTCTGTAATCTGCTGATTATTGTTTCTTATTTATTACATAAAGTGTATTGTAAATATTTATGTAACTGAATGTACTGTAACTAAAGCTCTGTAAAACACACACACACAGAGAGAGAGAGAGAGAGAGAGAGAGAGAGAGAGAGAGAGAGAGAGTGGCACAGAGAGAGAGAGAGAGAGAGAGAGAGAGAGAGAGTGAGAGAGAGGCCGATATTAAGATGACAAAGATTTCATCAAAGTAAGGTGTGGGATGAACAAGTTGTCATCTTGAGAGCAGACATACTTCTGCCTTATTACAAAAAAGTCAGAGTGTGATTAAAAATAATACACACACACACACACACACACACACATTTTACTAATCACCCACTTCAACAGGCACAAATTTCTTCTGTTTTCACATTTTCTCCTCTTTTCATTTATCTTTTCATGCACACACACACACACACACACACACACACACACACACACACACACACACACAAACACAGGGAAACCCTGCGGCTCTGTGGACTTGTATGAGTATGCTCTCATCCAGAAGAAATATTTGGCTTGGCCTGCTGCCAGAAAGCTTTAGCAAAAGCTGCCAAGTATTCAGTCCTTCCACGCGCCACACGCCAACACGGCCCAGCGCTACAGTGTGTGTGTGTGTGTGTGTGTGTGTGGGGTAACAACAAGGATCAGCAGATACAAATACCACCTGCATCACAGATTATTAATGAACAACTTATAGAAAATCACAAACAATAGGGGTCCAGGCACTTTTTTAAAGCTCTCCTGTATACTTCCTTTCAGCATTGTGTCTTTCGCAACACGATCCCTCTGCCTTTCTCTTTATCTGTGTGTGAACAGAGGAAGGTGGCCTTGCTTTCCGAGACCTTATCGGCTCAATCTCAATGAAGCAACCCGAAGCAGAGCGCAGAAGTGCAATAAAAGCAATTTCACTTTCATATGTTTTGAGGTCACTGGGTTTGTGTTACAAACTGGCTCTTGTATGGAAGCTTTCGCTAGATAATAGATGTAAGAGATGTTTCATCAGGAAAGAAACCGCTGTACTCTTTGCTATCAGATCTCACCTGAACCAGAAAACCACACGATTGAGTTGCATCGTGTGCGTTAGGGAAACGTGTGAAGAACTTGCGGTAAGTGTCTTTTAAATATTTGACAGTAAGTTGCAGCATTTTAGCGAGAAGCAGGTAAAGATGACGTAACTGTCCATTTGCTGCTTAATACATCCCACTTCTTCTGAGGTGCCACTCAAAGACAATAATAAATGCTATTCACCTCACCTTTTATCGTTATGGCTGATCGGTGTAAACACATAGAAGTGAGTAACACTGATGATCTCCTCATCATGGCACCTGTTAGTGGGTGGGATATATTAGGCAGCAAGTGAACGTTTTGTCCTCAAAGTTGATGTGTTAGAAGCAGGAAAAATGGACAAGCGTAAGGATTTGAGCGAGTTTGACGAAGGGCCGAATTGTGATGGCTAGACGACTGGATCAGAACATCTGCAAAACTGCAGCTCTTGTGGGGTGTTCCCGGTCTGCAGTGGTCAGTATCTATCAAAAGTGGTCCAAGAAAGGAACAGTGGTGAACCGGAGACAGGGTCATGGGCGACCAAGGCTCATTGATGCACGTGGGGAGTGAAGGCCGGCCCGTTTGATCCGATCCAACAGACGAGCTACTGTTGCTCAGATTGCTGAAGAAGTTAATGCTGGTTCTGATAGAAATGTGTCAGAACACACAGTGCATGACGGGTCAGGGCTGTCTTGGCAGCAATA
Source organism: Hemibagrus guttatus (assembly GCA_033459395.1). Classification (NCBI taxonomy): domain Eukaryota; kingdom Metazoa; phylum Chordata; class Actinopteri; order Siluriformes; family Bagridae; genus Hemibagrus; species Hemibagrus guttatus. Next base: position 16,925,781 of record JAUCMX010000022.1, on the reverse strand, counting down.
GGAGGACATAATATTAGACGGGACTGGTCGGTGCATATCAAACTGTGGTGTCTTGTCATGACCTAAGAGGTAAAGAAGCGAGTGCAGGCAGGTTGGAATGGGTGGAGAAAGGTGTCGGGAGTTCTGTGTGATAGGAAAATATCAGCGAGAATCAAGGGGAAGGTGTACAGGACAGTGGTGAGAGCGGCCATGCTGTATGGTTTAGAGACAGTGTCACTGAGGAAGAGACAGGAGTCAGAGCTAGAGGTAGCAGAGCTGAAGATGTTGAGGTTCTCTTTGGGAGTGACAAGATTGGACAGGATTAGGAACGAGTACATCAGAGGGACAGCTCATGTTGGACGTTTGAGGGACAAAGTTAGGGAGGCCAGATTAAGATGGTTTGGACATGTTCAGAGGAGGGAGAGTGAGTATATTGGTAGGAGAATGTTGGACATGGAGCTGCCAGGCAGGAGGCAAAGAGGAAGGCCAAAGAGGAGGTATATGGATGGAATTAATGAGGATATGAAGCTAGTGGGTGCAAGTGTTGAGGATGCAGAAGATAGGGATATGTGGAGAGAGATGATTCGCTGTGGCGACCCCTGAAGGGAAAAGCCGAAAGAAGAAGAAGAGGTGTTTTGTCATGACCATGGCATCAAAAACACAAAGTAAACTTGTTTACATGACAACTGATTGTTGTCTGATAGATAAAATATCACAAAAGTGGATCATCCTTTGATTCAGTGTTCAATTTCTCTGGAAAAAAAATTCTTCCACTTTTTAATTTACGTCCCATTTTATTAGACTCATACTGCCGAATCCAAGTTATTGGGAGTTGCACGTAACTGAATGAGAGCTACATGATAAAGTACGTTCTGAAATTCAAAAAATTCCCAAATTGTTAAAGGAGACTGGGGGATGTTTGTGACACGTTTTGTCTTTGATTGACAAATGAACCATATCATTATGCTGATCCTTTTAATCTAACCCGTCAAAGTTCGAAGCCTGTAGCTTCGCCGCAGCTTGCTGAACGAGCCATTTGGCTTCAGTATATTGGCGCTCTTGGTGATCCTTTTGTTGTCAATGAAAGCCAATTTGTTTCATCTTTCCAACACAAAAGACGAACACATTTACTGGCTTAGTGTGAAGAACCTTGCGTTTAAAAGGTCTGACACAAAAGACGAATGAACGAATGAATAAACGACCCAGAAGTGAAGCTCTTTAGGTCTATGCATGGGGTCATAATATTATATTATAACGTTCTGATATTTTTCAGGAGATAAAGGTCATTACTCATTTGTGTAAGCCTCTTCCTGTTTCATATATCACTACAGTCAAAGCTATTCCTCTCAGTTACCTTTTGAAAAATCTCTCCACCTTTCAACTGCGAAAGGTCGCGTTAAAGGCTAGGTCTAGTCGCGGACAGGCTGCCATGCCCCCTTTTCATGAAGGCAGAGAACCAGTCAGGACCTGTCGTAGATTTTTTTCATCTGAAGACTGGAGGTGTGTGAGGTTTTACTCCACTGCCGGTTGATATGCAAACTTTCTGACCTAAAAATGTAAACATGAAAGTAACATGGGAGACAAAATGAGCCTTGGCGACAGATCTGACTGATTTCTACTTCCTGACCCTTTTCAAGCTGTCTGCAGACACACCTCTTCATATTCCTTATCCACTGTGTATAATGTCTGCCCTTCTAGGCATGCTGAAAACACAGAAAATGTGTTAAACAAATATATTAAAAAAATGTTCTGTTGAGGGGGGTGGTGGTTAGCGCGTTTGCCTCACACCTCCAGGGTTGGGGGGTTTGGTTCCCGCCTCCGCCATTTTGTGTGTGGAGTTTGCATGTTCTCCCCGTGCCTCGGGGGTTTCCTCCGGGTACTCCGGTTTCCTCCCCCGGGTCAAAGACATGCATTGTAGGTTGATCGGCATCTCTAAATTGTCCGTAGAGTGTGATTGTGTGAGTGAATGAGAGTGTGTGTGTGCCCTGCGATGGGTTGGCACTCTGTCCAGGGTGTATCCTGCCTTGATGCCCAATGACGCCTGAGATAGGCACAGGCTCCCCGTGACCCGAGAATAGATCGGATAAGCGGTAGACATTCAATGAATGAATGTACGAATATTCTGGGTTGTTACACTGTTTTCAAATCTATTCCCAACCGTCCCATCTCCTCTAAATATTATAACGGTTCGGTTTTTAATCTGGAAAACATTCAGTTCATCTCAGGACTCACAAACTAATCATTATTTTATCACTCAGTACTGTTTATCTTTACTCTTCAACGCCCGTACACTGAGATAAGTTATAACTCATTTATAGCTAACTGGTGTCACCCAGAAGACTGTAGGTTTCTTTCTTATGTCTTCTCAGGGAATTTCCCTCACTATCGTCACGTCATTTTGGGATCTAAACCTACATCTGGATTTCAGTAAAGCTGAAAGTGCAATATAAATAAAATTAGATCGATTTATGGGCAAATCTGTTTGGTGGCTCTGTGGTTATGGTTGTGAATTTGTGACCCGAACGTTGTGAGTGAGTCAGATTTACTTGGGAAACTATAAGCCCTCGAGCAAAACCTTTAACTTCCCAGCTCTGTGCTTGAATTGTTTTCTGTCTGACTTCATTGCAAAGAAAAAAAAAAAAAAAAAAAAAAAACATTTGATCAAGAATTATATAACAATTCTAAGACAATTACGCTTATTTCCATGCTTTTTCAATTTGCTTTATTTAAAGAAATTGTATTTTGTTAAATCATTATGCTTCTTTTTTTAAAAGCACTTGAAATGAGTAAATAATCTGTAGAAATAGGCTTCTAATGCTAATCTAATAAAGAGAGATGCTAGCTGAATTGGTCTGTATTTGTGACGTACGTTATTTCTGATGCAACTCATCATTATCCTCTAAACCTGACTGTGTAATGCTCTTATCTATGTATCGTAGGTGCCAGTCCTGAGCGTCGAGTCGTTAACATACAGATTAACTGTCCTTATCTTATTTGACCTGATTAAACATATGAAGCTTAATTTGCTCTGTAACTGCCAGCTGGAGAGCCACAACATGACACACACACAGTATTGATTTTTGTATTACAAGTCCTTACGTTACGTTCTCCCTAAGCTCGTTGCGGGCCATCCTGGGCTTGTTTCGACTGCAAACCGGGTGATAAATTACATCTTGGATGGATATGACAGGAGAGGGGAGCGGAGACCCCGCCATCCAGGAGTCCCTGCTTAATCAGCATCAGAGGGACAATGAGCCTATTTAACCTACTGGTGGCCTCTAATGAGTGACACTCAATCACTGCTCCATCTCTTACACACACACACACACACACAAAAACGCATGCACGCCACGTGCTCACGCAGTCAGACACGCGTGCCCGCCGGATCACCTACCAGCAGCTCAACTCATTGATTAATGATTTATTCTTTAAAATAGACTTAAAGAATCGAGTTATGTGAATAAATGTTTTCTTGTAGATTTCTTCAACAGCTTTTCTGAGCCAACAGCAAAAGAGATCCAAGCTCAATGCAGCTCAATTCAATCTTTATACATATATAGCCTGATTATTTTTAATATTTAATATTGATATATTTCTTTAAAGTCCACAGATTAAATTCATTCAAATGTGAGAAATAAAAGAAAAATAATCCAAACATCATACAATTAGTTACAGGTGACAGCAATATTATACATTTCTGTTTATTTCATCAAATCATTAAAAGAAATTCAATGATAAATGTAAATTTATTACATTAATTATTTTGATTGTTTAATTATTTTAATTATGTAGTCGATCAATACACAGAAATGAATATGAATGACACTAATATTTGTTAGAAAATAATATGGAGGAAAATGTGGAATAAAGTATAAAAATTTAGATGAAAAAAATTAAAATAATAATAATAATAATAATAATACATTTAAATTTATAATAAATTCACAAAATAAAGATAAAATAAAAATCTATTTTATTCAATAAGATGGTAAAATAAATAAAAAAATAAATGAAAATGTAAAACAAATTTCATTAAAATAATAAATGTTTAATATTAACTTTAACTTTGAAGCACGTTAAGAAACACATTTATAATGTTTTCATAATATTGTCTTGAATATTTACTGAATATTCACATAATATACAAAGATTTTTGGAGGATGTTAAGAATGTTTTCTTTTTCCATCTCTCTCGACTCTTCCCTCTTTTTTTTCCTCCTCCTCCTCCTCCTCCTCATTTTCCCCCTCATCCTCCCTCCTCCTCCTCCCCTTCCCTGAAGAGTCTCATGCAGTTCTATTGTCTGTGGAAGCGTCAGTGTCAGGTCCCTCACACTTGCTGCATTTCTCCCCCACTTGGCATGAAAACCCCACACACAATCCAGTGTGTGTGTGTGCGTGTGTGTGTGTGTGTGTGTTTACTTACTACTCAGTCTTAAGTGACTCTGTGAGTGGATTACTTGCTGTCAGTGGACTGCTCTGTGACAAGAGTTGTACTTTTCTCCATCACACACACACACACACACACACACACACACACACACACACACAAAAAAGATACATCTTTAATAACAGTCATTTATCCATCACAATACACATCACAGTCAGATATGCAGCGAGTGTGTTTAACACTGCTGGCTCCGATGGTGGCCCGCCATGTCTCTCTCTCTCTCGCTCTCGCTCTCTCTCTCTCTCTCTCTCTCTCTCTCTCTCTCTCTCTCGCTCTCTCTCCATCTCCTCGCCTGTTTAAAAGCCACTTCCTCTCCACAACCTCAACATGTTTCACTCATTTATTTTGGAAAAAACCCCAATGAAGTGTTTTGGGGGAATATAAAAAAAACACACCACTTTCCCTTTTCGTGGAGCTGAACTGTTTTGTACTAAAGATGATAGAAATCCATCAAGGACTTGAAAAGAACTTCATTCCTGTTTCTCTTTTAATCTTATTTTAACTCTGAGATCGTCCAATTTCAGCCATTTCACTGCTAAAAAAAGGGGGTTTTCAAGGGGTTTTGTGAGTTCCTGTCACTGATTATGGTGTGAATTTTGTGAAAATTGCAGCCACATTTCTCTTCTAGTCGCATCGTGCAGCCCTACAAACACGGTCCAATGAAAAGACCTGTTTACATGGCACTCTATTGAATCTTATAATGTAATAATGCCTTCTAAATAAATACATTTATTCATATCTACTTTAT